>CM064504.1:11477330-11484830 GCA_032716605.1 Paralithodes platypus
TTTTGATTGTTAGAGGTCCTTCCTAAGCTGAATAAAATCATCGCAAGCATATACCTAACCCGATTTCTTCCAAGTGACATTATTCGCCACGCTCGCCAAAAAAAAAAAAAAAAAAAAACAACACACACACACTGAATGAGGTGAAGTGTCTTACAATCGCAAACCTATTGGAGTGAAGCGTCTTCAAATCTCCAAACTAATGGAGCGAAACAATGAGATCCAAAAAGACTCCCATTAGATCAAATAGGGTTAAGAAAGCACAACAAAGATTTGGGGTGAACGAACAGAAAACGAAAAACAAATCACGAATAAAATAGTAGAATGGAAAAGCGAGAGAGAGAGAGAGAGAGAGAGAGAGAGAGAGAGAGAGAGAGAGAACGCACAGGGGAGTAAATTCTGGAAAGGCCGAGAGGTGATAAGGGAGAGAGAGAGAGAGAGAGAGAGAGAGAGAGATGAGGGGGGGGGAGAGAGAGAGAGAGAGAGTTGAAAGGAGAGAGAAGGAAGTGTGAGATCTGTTGAGTTGTGTGTTGGGATATGTTGTGCGGTGCGGGTGTTTGGAGTGATAGCAGTGAGGAGATACGAGAGAGAGAATGTGGGTGTGGTGTGTGTATGTGTGTGTGTGTGTGTGTGTGTGTGTGTGTGTGTGTGTGTGTGTGTGTGTGTGTGTCTTTTATTTGTTTTTTGTTTACCTTAAACTTGCTCCCTAGACCTCCATCAGGCTTATACAACATAATTCCAAGACTCCCCTTCGAGATAAATGTATACATTTTTCGGGAGAAAAATGTAATGGCCGAAGTCCGGTTCGTCCTATATTGCAGGCTCACACAATATTGCAGGCTCACAATATTGCAGGCTCACAATATTGCAGGCTCACTATATTGCAGGCTCACAATCGCTTGCAAGGAAAAGAACGACACCTAAATAGCACGAACAATGTTTAAGCTGAAAAATGTATAGGGCGAAAGATCTTAAAATGTATAGGGCGAAAGATCTTAAAATCGACCAACTAACGGGCCGAACATCCCCGAATACAAACACTGAGCAAAGTCAGCAGAAGCGTCCGTTTGTCCGTCTGTCTGTTCGCTTCATCACAACAACAACAACAACAACAACTACATGAACAATTACCATAACATTAACACCAATAATAACACCAGCAATCAATAAATCAATCAATATACATCAGTCATCATTATATAGTAACGTAAAATCTAACTAAAATACATTGGTTTGCAAATGACAAAGCAAGCAAAATTCTCAATAACAATTAAACAAATATCAATAAAGTATCGTAAACTCTAATTAAAATACATTGGTCGAAAATCACAAGCAAAAAAAGAAATCGTAATGAAAGAAAATATCTTAATAAACCCACAAGTCGGCGGACCAAATAGTGTTAATATAAAACCACGACAAAATACCCACCACAACAACTATATTCACAACAACAACAACAACAATAACACTTTATATAACTCATTCAATACCAGGGACGTCCTCTTCATCATATTCTGGCAACTATTAGACGATTTGAATCAGCTTAGGAAGGACCTCTAGCAATTATAATAAGGCTTCAAATGATCTCAACCCTTTACTACCGTACCACATATTCGTCCTAAGCTGCATAATATCGTCTATATACTGTATATAGCTAGAATAAAATAAAACATACGTCGCTGGTACTCAGAGGGTTAATACAAGCAAAGGGGTTGAACACACGCAGATGAGCGCCGTAGTAAAGCGCAAGTCCCCTATCTCAAATGTCAACTCCCAACGAAGCAACAACAACAACAAAAATCTCCTTAACGAGTCCGTCTGTCTGTCCGTCTGTTACAAATCCAGGCCCGATTTACCGCACACGAAAAACACGAAATCCGGGATTCAGCTGGTCGGGGGGGGGGGGGGGAGGGAGGGAGGAGGTGAGGGAGGGGCGGAGGAGGGGGGGGAGGAGGGGAGGGGAGGGGGTTTTTAGTGGAGGAGAGGGAGTGAGAGAGAAGTGAGGGAGAAGATAAAAGAGAGGAAATTAAGGACAGATGGAGGAGGAGACGGGAGGTTGGGAGAGGCTATAGGTTAGGTAGAGAGAGAGAAGCGAGGACAAGGATAAAAGGAGAGAGAGGGGGGGGATAAGGACAAGGATGACGAGGTAATCTGTACAGAGGAAGTGAGGGAGGGGATAAAACAGCAGTAGATAA
Source organism: Paralithodes platypus (assembly GCA_032716605.1). Lineage (NCBI taxonomy): Eukaryota > Metazoa > Arthropoda > Malacostraca > Decapoda > Lithodidae > Paralithodes > Paralithodes platypus. The sequence goes on from CM064504.1 coordinate 11,479,523, forward strand.
GTATGACGGGAAGAGGGGGGGAAAGGGTGGAGAAGGTGAATGCGCCATTAGTAAGTACAAAGGAGTACAAAGGAAATCAAGCAACAACAGATCTAGTGACCCTTCTAGGTTGCTTGTCCTCCAAAACACTGAGGATCAAGTGTCCAAACAGTGGTTTAGAGTGGGTAAGGAAACATTGGAAAGGGAACTACTGCCCTGCCCACATACTACGTGTAGGCAAGGACTAGAGAGTGAGTTAGTAGGGGGACATATTGTCTTAGTAACTGAGGGGAGGATAAAGTTATTCATGTTACAATAACGCAGATCAAGTCGCGGGTTTTGATGCGAGATATTTTGTCTAGGCGGAATTTAAATGAAATCAACGGTGTGCTAGCAGTCTAATAACGTCTCGGGGAAAGCCCATTCCACAAGTTGACAACTCGATTGAAGAAGAACTCTTAGATTCGTTGCGAGTTAAAAGATTTACCAATAATTTGCAAAACCGTTTTCCCGCGTGTAATTAGATTGGTCGATAGCCTGAAGTGAATTACTACAGTTTCATATTGGTCGATGCCTTTGATGATTTTGAACACTTGAATTAAAAGGTCGTCCTCTTAATCTGCGCTGGGTTAAAAGGAAATAGATTTACTTCTCTAAGACGCTCTTCGGATGGGTTTGTTCTTTAGGCTAGGTTATCATTTTGGTAACTCTACGTTGAACTCGTTCTAGCGGGTTATATCTTGTTTGGTAATAAGGGGCACCAGGATTGAAAGTCAGTATTCCAGAAGAGGGCGAGGACTAAGGAATTGTAAAAGGGTTAGGATAACTTCTATTGGATTTAATGCTCAAATGACCTGCCTATTAAAGCCAATTATTTTGTTTGCCTTCTTAACAACTTCTGAAACATTTTGTGACTCGGTTTTAGGTTACTCGATATTGATTACTCCCAGATCAGTTTCTCTGTGTGACATTCTTAAGCCTGAGTGGCCATTCATCGAATAGTTTGCTTTCCTCAATTTAGGTATCCGACATGTAGTACTTTACATTTATTCCGCATTGAAACTCATTTGCCAAATTTGGGCCCAACATGACAATTTATAGCTTAGATTGGTGTTGACATATCCGTCAAATTGTTCTTTTGAGAGTACGCCTTATTTGCAATTTTTGTATCGTCAGCAAATTTGAGATTGGGGCAGGTGGAGACCCTTCATCTATGTCGTTGATGTTAAAAATTAGACAAAGGAGAATGTTAGTCCTAGTTACCGATCCCTGGGGTACCTCCGCTACTTTACATTGGTCCATTTAGATGCCTTACCGTTTATGACTACCCTTTGCTTTCTGTTGCTGAGGCCAATTTTCTATCCATTTCAACACACCGTCTTGTATTCCATGCGCGCGTTTTAGTTTTAGCAGTAAAACGTTGGGGGTGAACTTTGTCAAAAGGCCTTTTGAAAAATCAAGGTATATACATATCTCACTACAGCTTTACTCTCATCGTAGAGGTTTGAGGATATCGTGGAAGACAGTCTAAGAGGTGTTGTTAAACAGGAACGTTTTTTACGAAAAGCCGTGTGTTGAGTATCTTTAAGTATGTTATTTTTCCATCCAAGTGATGTACGCGTCGGTCTCGTATGACACGTTTTCTAGCAATTTTACATACAACTGAGGTTAAGCTAATTGGTACGATAGTTTACTGGGTAGGGTATTTGCTGCCGTTTTTTTAATGATCGGTGTCCATACGTTGGCTAGCTTCCACTGATCAGGCATAGTTCCAGACTGCAAGGATTTATTGAATAGTAATGTCAGTGGTTTGGAGAGCTCATTCTTAGCTTCCTTTAGAACTCTAGTGAGTAGGGAAGGGGGATGAGGAGATAGGGAGGGGGGATGGGAGGAGGGAAGTGAGGTAGGGTATACAAGGAGAGAGAGAGAGGAGTAGGAGGAGGGAAAGGGGGGGAGGAGGAAGGGAGTTTTTCTTGCAATATCAGCGAATGGCGGAGGTCTGTGGAGGAATTGGCTCTTGTGGTGGTGGTGTAATTTAGGTGTTGTTGTTATTGTTGTTATTGTTGTTCTTGTTATTCTTGTGCTGGTGCTGGAGGATTGTTAGTAGTGTTGTTGTTTTTCTTGTGGTCGTGGGACAGTATTGGCGGTGTTGTTGCTTGTGTTGTTGTTGTTGTTGCTGTTCCCCAGGGCTCCCCAGGTGATGCCGGCGAACAGCCCCACAAACGCCCCGAGCAAGGCCAAGGCCATAACCGATCGCCCCCGGCCCCCACCGAAACCCTCCCTGCCTACCACAATAAAGACTGTGGTGACCGAAAAAAAAAAAAAAAAAAAAAAAAAACAAAAAAACCATACTCCATGGCGTGGTGGTGGTGGTGGTGGTGGTGGTGGTGTTGTTGTTGTTGTTGTGGTGGTGGTGGAGGATTGTTCGTGGTGTTGTTGTTGTGGTGGTGGTGGAGGATTGTTCGTGGTGTTGTTGTTGTGGTGGTGGTGGAGGATTGTTTTCGATGGTGTTGTTGTTGTGGTGGTGGTGGAGGATTGTTCGTGGTGTTGTTGTTGTGGTGGTGGTGGAGGATTGTTCGTGGTGTTGTTGTTGTGGTGGTGGTGGAGGATTGTTCGTGGTGTTGTTATTGTGGTGGTGGTGGAGGATTGTTAGTGGTGTTGTTGTTGTGGTGGTAGAGGATTGTTATTGGTGTAGTGTTGTTGTTGTTGTGATTGTTGTTGGTGGTGATGGTGATACAGTGTTGGCGGTGGTATTGTTGGTGTGGTGGTGAATGTGGTGGTGGTGATGGTTGTGGTTCGTGTGGTGGTGATGGTGATGCTAGTAATGGATGCTAAATACTAGTAATGGTAGTAGATGTAAATATAGTGATGGTTGTGAAGTATGGTGACTGTCCTGATGGTAGTAGTGTTGGTTACAGTGAGGCAGGGGGGAGGGAGGAGGTGAAGGAGGAAGGAGAGGGAGGTTTTCTTATAATAACAGCGAATGGAGAAAGTTTGCGAAGGAATGACTGTGGTGATGGTGGTGGTGGTGATGGTGGTGGTGGTGGTGATGGTGATGGTGGTGGTGGTGGTGATGGTGGTGGTGATAATAATGACCCCAATACCTTAACCTTTTATAGTTTTAATATCCCCTAATACCCGAAGGAGACTCTGTGCCTGGTTGGAAAAGCCGAGCGGGTGGCTAAATTCCTACGGCTAGGAAACTAATTAGTGTGTGTGTGTGTGTGTGTGTGTGTGTGTGTGTGTGTGTGTGTGTGTGTGTGTGTGTGTGTGTGTTATCAAAGTCATACACTAATATTTCTGCTTAGTGTGCGGAATTTCGGTGTGAGTATCCTAGGTTCGAGTCCTTGGAGTACCACATATATTCATCAGTCTCATTTATTTCATTAATTAGGTTTGTTTGTGAGTTTATTAGTGGGTTGGTAAATAAATATGAAATGATTGCATGGTATGCTATTCTTACAGTATGTATCGATCAAACGTGCAATGAAATTAATCGTGAACATAAGATAATGTACTGTTTTGTAAATATACGGTATATCTATGTAATTAATGGATTTTACAATTACTAAAGAAAGGTTTTAATTGGATTTAATAATGGAAACAAAATGTAGTACGTGATTTATAGCGCACACAGCCGAGGAGAAACATAAACATTACAAATATAATACCTATGGTTATACAGTATATATATACATATATACTGTATATATATATATATATATATATATATATATATATATATATATATATATATATATATATATATATACATATATATATATATATATATATATATATATATGTGCTACTGTATATAAAAACACACACACACATAATCAGTTAGAAGAGGAAGTAGTGTGTGCAAAAAACATTCATATATTTAAGGCAAAGTTAGATAATTGTAACTCAGGAAGCGGGACAATACCAGCCTAAAAAGCTCAACTCCTGTATACTACAAATAGATAAATACACACACACACACACACACACACACATACACAGAAAAACCCCTATACACAGACACCTAATGACAGCATAGACATGACGTATTAACGCTACCGTACGTGTTTGCAAGGGTGCGTATTAGCCTAAGTATATTTCGTGGAAACTTAGACATGTGTGTGTGTGTGTGTGTGTGTTATTATTCTTCCTATAACCAGTTTCAAGTAGGTAGGCCAGAAATCGTGAACCCTACCCTTCATAATTATAAAGAGGCTAGAACAAATGGGCTGTAAATGTCCACACCTAAGCCTGGCTGTTCCATCCCTAAATAGTAGAAATATTAACTGGATGACTATTGTCATTTGTGAGCTCTATAGGTTAAAGTTCAAGAGTTTTGGCCTACTTACATGGAACAGGGTATAGTGTGTTTACTAGTTTACCTGTTACGGTGCCTGTTTTGCCGTGACTCTGACTCAGCCTTACCTGGAACGAGAAAATACAGTACATTAGTAAATTGATCGTTTGCATTTTTATAAAGAATAGGTTAAACATTAAATGGAGGAAGAATATGTAGTTATTACTATATATATACAGTATATATATATATATATATATATATATACATACAGTATATATATATATAACAGTAGGGTAGTACATAGCCACTGAAAACCTATTTCTTCCAAGCATACAGTCATAACTTTGATACATACACCAAAGGATTAAGTCGCACTACCTTCAAATTACCCGTCAACAACAAGAAACTACCTCGGTAAATCTGGAGCTTAGCGCGGGCTTTATCCGACGTAAAACTAAGCGCCGCAACTAATGAGCTCATGCAACAGAGCTCACGGGAAAGAGGCCATAGAGCTCTCCGGGTTATGGTAGCGTAGAACATTGCCCATCTAATACTGTTATTTCAACGGTCGTAAACGTAAACAACCGTAGAATATATACTGTATATATATATATATATATAATACACCCCCCCCCCCCCCGCCCCGCCCCACATACGTAATTTATAGATTTGTACTACTGATTTTACGGACATTTTTTACATAGTTCATGACAAATATCTCTTGGGATTACGCCAGCCGACACCGTTGTTCGAGCGTGTTGTGTAAAGGTAAGCTGGGAAGTTATGGGGACATGGTAGGAGGCGTAGTAGAGGGACCTACTATACAAGCGTTACAAGCATTATGGCACAAAGGAGTACAAAGGAAGTCAAGCAACAACAGGTCTAGCGACCCCTCGAGGTTGCTTGCCCTCTAAATCACTGATGTTCAAAGTGTCCAACAGTGGTTCAGAGTTGGTAAGGGACAATTTGAAAGGGAAGCTCTGCCTTAAGACCAATGTCCTTTGCAGGGTTAGGAGATGTTAATAA
>CM064504.1:11494830-11517330 GCA_032716605.1 Paralithodes platypus
TTCCGTTTAGGAGGCGATCCGGAGATTTTCACAAAATTTGGTGAGTATATAGGATATGCGTCAAGGAAGAAGCGATTCAATTCAGGGGCGACCCAGATCATATCCTGGAACCCAAATCCAGAAGAAAAATTAGGCTTATGATAAATTATTGAATCTGTTAATACAAATATAGCTACCGGTATCGCATTATTCAATAATATTCCAGCATTATAATATATATCTCTCTCTCTGTCTCTCTCGGTCTCTCTGGCTTTGTTTTCCTTTCTTTTACTTTCCTTACAAAAAACCTCAGGGAGTCAACTTTTACCTCCGGCTAGAACAAGCAGAGTGGAGAGAGAGAGAGAGTGAGAGTGAGTGTGTATAGATCATGAAACGACACCGACAGTTATAATATTATATAGATATATATAGGTCAGGTCAGGCGAAGGTATTGAGGGATAAGCCTTTACAACGGCACCTCGTAGGTACTTTCTACTTTTCCTATTTTCTGAAGAGTGTAGAGAGGGAAGAAGGGGTGTTGGAGAGAGAGGAACCTGTTGGAGTGGCTTTGTTATGGGTGTTGGATAGACAGGAACCTGTTGGAGTGGCTTTGTTATGTGTAATTAAGTTTGTATACGTCGTCGAGGTGTCCCCTGACTGGGTGCAAGCATGTGAAACACGCTAGGACGTAGTACCACACCCACTAAATGTCCGCCTTGGCTGGGATCGAACCCAGGCCAAGCAAATTTACACGTGAGCGTGCTCTCCACTCGATCGCCGCGGCTAGAGAGTAGGAAGAAATATATAGATGATGATGATTATGATAATGATGATGATGACAAGAAGCCAAAGAAAGACTACTAGGCAAAAGAAACAATGCACTAAAGAAGAAACAATGCACTAAAGAAGAAACAATGCACTAAAGAAACAATGCACTAAAGAAGAAACAATGCACTAAAGAAGAAACAATGCACTAAAGAAACAATGCACTAAAGAAACAATGCACTAAAGAAGAAACAAAGCACTAAAGAAGAAACAATGCACTAAAGAAGAAACAATGCACTAAAGAAACAATGCACTAAAGAAACAATGCACTAAAGAAGAAACAATGCACTAAAGAAGAAACAATGCACTAAAGAAGAAACAATGCACTAAAGAAGAAACAATGCACTAAAGAAGAAACAATGCACTAAAGAAACAATGCACTAAAGAAGAAACAATGCACTAAAGAAGAAACAATGCACTAAAGAAGAAACAATGCACTAAAGAAACAATGCACTAAAGAAGAAACAATGCACTAAAGAAGAAACAATGCGCTAAAGAAGAAACAATGCACTAAAGAAGAAACAATGCGCACTAAAGAAGAAACAATGCGCTAAAGAAGAAACAATGCGCACTAAAGAAGAAACAATGCGCTAAAGAAGAAACAATGCGCTAAAGAAACAATGCGCACTAAAGAAGAAACAATGCACTAAAGAAGAAACAATGCACTAAAGAAGAAACAATGCACTAAAGAAGAAACAATGCACTAAAGAAGAAACAATGCACTAAAGAAGAAACAATGCGCACTAAAGAAGAAACAATGCGCTAAAGAAGAAACAATTATGCACTAAAGAAGAAACAATGCGCTAAAGAAGAAACAATGCGCACTAAAGAAGAAACAATGCGCTAATGAAGAAACAATGCGCTAAAGAAGAAACAATTATGCACTAAAGAAGAAACAATGCACTAAAGAAGAAACAATGCACTAAAGAAGACAAATATTAGAGTAAGACAAGAAAATGCCGATGAAGCCGCAAACCCAGAAAGAAGAGTAGAAGAAAAACAAGTAAACAATGAAGAATAAGAAGACAATAATGACGCTAACGAAGAAAAAAACTTAACCCCTTCTGTACCGGCAACGTCTTTTTAATTCTATTCTAGCTACTTTTAGAAGATTTTATAATAAAGGCCTCCAGCAATAACCCGGCTTTGAACTATCTCATTTAACCATTTCTACTGCCACAGATCCTTCTTAAACTGCACAAAATCGTCTAAATATAGCCAGAATATAATAACAAATACCTAGCCGGTAGAGAAAGGGTTACGGAAAATAATGAAGAGAAAATAAGTCACAGAAGAAGTGTGTGGGATGAACAATAAGGACTGAATAAGGAGACTCTTCAGTGAGTTTTAATTAGCAGCCCAAGTGTTAACAATGAGAGAGAGTGTGTAGGTGTGAAAGAGTGTGTGTGTATGTGAGAGAGAGAGAGAGAGAGAGAGAGAGAGAGAGAGAGAGAGAGAGAGAGAGAGAGCGAGAGAGAGAGAGAGAGAGCGAGAGCGAGACGTGTGTGTGTGAGAGAATAACTTTAGATACAGAAGTAGGTTGAGTGAGTGACAACAAAGCCAAAATATGAATAGACTTAACCCTTTGAGTACTAGCGACGTGTGTTAGATTTTATTCTAGCTTTTATTCAGAGCTTTCCCAGTGTATACCACCTCCTTTACGTAGGGCACGTGGTACCCGTCTTGCAACTCAATCCCACCCCTACTCTGTGCAACTCTCCAACCCAAGAGTTAAACGTTATTCTCAAATTTTCTTCTACTCAACAGCTGAGCTCTGGAACTCTCTCCTAGAATCAGTCTTTTCCTCTTCCTATGACTTAAATTGCTTCAAACTCCGTGTGTCCAGGCATTTTTGCCCGAACGTCCCTTGATTTCGGCCCTGTCACTCTTTCAACTATGGGAGAGGCACTCGCTATAGGCAGTTCTGCCTTTTGCCTCCCTCAATCATATAGAAGAAAAAAATACTTAGACGATATTATGCAGCTTAAGAGAGATCTGTGGTAGTTAAACGGGATGGTCGAGAGAGTTTGAAGCCTTATTATTCCTAGAGGTCCTTCCTAAGCTGAATAAAATTGTCTAATCATTGCCAGAATATAATTAAAAATATGTGACCGGTACTGAACGGGTTAAGTTTTGTTTTATCTGGACTCCCTTCTTCCTCATGCTTAGCCCCATTTAGTTTTGACATTGTAAGACGTATGCCCCATTAGTTTAGCTATTATAAGACCTCTCGCCCAATTTCTTTGTAAATGTTAAGACCTTCCGTGCTATTTAGGTGTCGATTTCTTCCTAGCGAGCGATAGCGAGCCTGCAATTTACGAAAAGGCAATTTTCTGCCAAAAATTGACAAATTTTATCTCTAAGGGGGAACCAGGGGGTATTTTGTTTAAGCTTGATGATCTAGGAAAGAAAATATCATGCAAAATCTAAAATCAATCTGTAAATAAACAAATAAATCAATTCTTCCCTTAATAGGTTTATATTTGTGTGTTAACCCCTTTAGCCTTTGAGCCCTAGAGGGATTTACTAAGCTTAAGAAAACCGTCTAAGGGTAATCAAAATATGAGGAAAATTACGTCATCGTGCTGAAGGAGTTAACATGTATTTTTCATTTTGTTTGTCTGTTCTTTCGTATCAACCATTTAAAGTTAAAGATATTCTTGGTTTTCACTCATGACTACATGTTCTACTAATTATAACTGTATGTCACCTTCACACACACATATCTCTCTCTCTCTCTCTCACACTCACTCACTCACTCACTCTCTCTCTCTCTCTCTCTCTCTAATCCTCCTCCTACCTCCTGAGTCTAAAGGAGAGATTCAACCTCAGGCAACCGATTTTTTTTTAACCTTTATTACTTTAGTATTTAGAGCCTATTTTCATATTCGCTATACATTTGTTTTTGTTATTAGTGTTTTTATATTCGTGTTCTGTTTTGTTTTAATTCGTGTTTATATTCGTGTTTTTTTCTTTGTATTAGTTTTATATTAATTGTGTTTGTTTTATTAGTTATATATTCGTCTTCAGTTTTGTTTATATTAGTTTTAAAGTTTTCTGTTTTCTTTTTATTATTTTGTTTTAGTTTTGTTTTGTTTTTATTATTTTTTTTTAGTTTTGTTTTGTTTTTATTATTTTTTTTTAGTTTTCTGTTTTCTTTTTATTAGTTTTTTGTAGTTTTCCGTTTTTTTTTTTTTTTTTTTTAGTTTTCTGTTTTCTTTTTATTAGTTTTTTTTAGTTTTCTGTTCTCTTTTTATTATTTTTTTTTAGTTTTAGGTTTTGTTTTTATTAGTCTATAATCCTTTTTTGTTTTGTTGTTATTCGTGAAAATATGCTTTCTGCATATTCCTTTCATTAGCTATGCATAAATTGTGTTTAGTCGTTACTAGTAATTACAAGTCATTTTTTGCATTGATGGTGTAATGGTTAGTGTTTAAGATATGTATGTGGCAACCTAGGTTCGAATCCCAGGAGGATCATATGCTTTCATTAATTTAATTGGGAGGTGTTTGGTGTTGGGAGTGAATAAGATTATATGCCGTACATATTCCAATTGCCTGTAATTCTTTTTCTTGTTACATATTTATATAATCACATTTTATCCAAATATGTTCTACTTAAATATATATATATATATATATATATATATATATATATTTTATTTTCTCTCTCTCTCTCTCTTTTTCGCACACACATATTATCTCTCTCCCTCACACACACCCAAACAGACACACACCATATAAACACATATATATATATATATATATATATATATATATATATATACTGTATATATATACCGGTATATATATATATATATATATATATATATAACACACACATTCTCTCTCTTTCTTTTTCTCTCCCCAGGGCGCACTTTGATTGCCTCTCCACTTCCGCGTCTCTCTCTCTCTCTCTCTCTCTCTCTCTCTCCCCTTCCTCTTTTATTTAAATGTCTTAATTCGTTCGTTTCCTTAGCATTATTCCATTTTCTCACTGTGTATTTATATTTTTAATTTGATCTAATTATTTATTATATACACTGACGTCTCTCATCCTCCATCTCAAGAATTTGATATTGGTAATTAAGATCAAAATTTAATTTAGTAACTGCATTTCAACAGGGACAGAAAATTTGCAATAATTGTGAAAAAAAATAACTTCGCAAAAAAATAATAATAATAATAATAATAATAAATATATATAATTAATTAATAAATATATATAATTAATTAATAAATATATATAATTAATTAATAAATATATATAATTAATTAATAAACATATAATTAATTAATAAACATATAATTAATTAATAAATATATATAATTAATTAATAAATATATATATAATTAATAAATATATATAATTAATTAATAAATATATATAATTAATTAATAAATATATATAATTAATTAATAAATATATATATATAATTAATAAATATATATAATTAATTAATAAATATATATAATTAATTAATAAATATATATAATTAATTAATAAACATATATAATTAATTAATAAATATATATAATTAATTAATAAATATATATAATTAATTAATAAATATATATATATAATTAATAAATATATATAATTAATTAATAATTATATATAATTAATTAATAAATATATATAATTAATTAATAAATATATATAATTAATTAATAAATATATATAATTAATTAATAAATATATATAATTAATTAATAACATAAATCAGGGATAGTTTTTTTTTAAATGACATGTGTGTATTAAAAGGCTATCAGTAGAGCTTAAGGGGAGATTTCCACTGGAGGGATTATTTTCTTGACCCCTTTCTCCCTCATGTTTAGCCCCCTGTCAATTTTAAGATATTTCGTGCCATTTAGGTGTCGATTTTATCCTGGCGAGCGATAGCGAGCCTGTAATTTAAGAGTAATCGGCCTTCGGCCGGGACATTTTTCTACCGAAAAATGTACAAATTTATCTTGAAAGGTGGTCAAGGGGGTGAAATTTTAAGATTGCTGGAGGAGTAGGAACCAAACTAGAAACCTCCCCTTAATACGACTTTAGGATTGTTAGATATAAACCTAGAAGGGTCACTAGATCTGTTGTTGCTTGATTCCCTTTGTACACCTTTGATATTATTAAGCGATCAATATCATGAGAAAGTCTACGGATTGTAAACACAATATTCCATGTGTTTCATATATGTGAGGCTTCGAATAACCGAGACATCGAGTGGTCAACCCTATTAGGTCCGAGGGGTATCTTTTCGGACCTCTCCTGTTTCGCTCCATTAGTTTGGAGATTTAAGACGTTTCACCCCATTAGTTTGGCGAAAATAAGACGCTTCAGCCGATTTAGGTGTCGATTTTTTTCTGGGCGAGCAAATAGCAAAATTGTACCATAGACAAATTCGTCATTCGGCCTGAACATTTCTCCATTCAATAATGTGTTGATCTTGAAGGGGGTCTGGGTGGGCATTTTTTTAGTTTGAAGGAAGTCTGGGAAAACCGTCTTGGTGGTGTAGTGGTTAGAGTGTTAAAAAAACCGTCTTGGTGATGTAATGGTTAGAGTGTTAACAAAACCGTCTTGGTGGTGTAATGGTTAGTGTTAAAAAAACCGTCTTGGTGGTGTAATGGTTAGTGTTAAAAAAAAACCCGTCTTGGTGGTGTAATGGTTAGTGTTTAAAAAACCGTCTTGGTGGTGTAATGGTTAGAGTGTTAAAAAACCGTCTTGGTGATGTAATGGTTAGTGTTAAAAAAACCGTCTTGGTAGTGTAATGGTTAGTGTTAAAAAAAAACGTCTTGGTGGTGTAATGGTTAGAGTGTTAAAAAACCGTCTTGGTGATGGAATGGTTAGTGTTAAAAAAACCGTCTTGGTAGTGTAATGGTTAGTGTTAAAAAAACCCGTCTTGGTGGTGTAATGGTTAGAGTGTTAAAAACAAAGCGTCTTGGTGGTGTAATGGTTAGAGTGTTAAAAAAAAACGTCTTGGTGGTGTAATGGTTAGAGTGTTAAAAAAAAATGTGTGTGATAACCTGAGGTCAAATCCCGGTGGATCACATAATTTAATTAATAAAATATAGAAAGTCGTTATAGTTAGCCTAGGGGACAAACTAAAATAAATTGCTCGAAAATTATAGAAGCAAACCAAATTCTCAAGGGAGCCCACCCCGCTTTTTTTCTCTTTCTCTCCCTCTCTCTTTGGTTTGTATCCATTCGGCCCTATTCAGCGTACTGTTTTAAGACGTTTACCCACATGCAGGTGTCAATATTTTCCTGGCGAGCGGTAGCGAGCCACCATATATATATTTTTGTTTTGACAGCAAGCTAAATTTGTAAATTTTTCCATAGACAAATTTCTCCGGCGAAGCCGGATTTCTCCATGCAATGCTGGCTCCCTATCGCTCGTCAGGAACAAAACGACACCTGGATGGGGATAAACGTCTTAAAACAGTTGGCTGAATGGGGCCGAATGGATACAAGCCAGGGAAAGAGAGCTAAGGAGAGAAAGATAAAACCAACAAGCCGGTGACCCCCCCTTAAACGATAGTTAAACAAAATAGCCTAATAACCTCCAAGACGTCGGACCAACTATAGTCACTTCATTATAGGTAGGCCAGAAATCCAGACCTCTAATCCCTGTAACTCAAAAAGGGGCTGGAGCGAATGGGCTGTACATTTGTCACACTTATGAGACCTAGCTGACCCTTCCCAAATGGTAGAAATGTTGGTAGCATTCAAGGAGACTACAGCAGGACTTCCCTCTGACCGGGTATAGGCTATCCTAGTGTTTACTATACCCCTTTGAAAGGACATTAGCCTAACCTAACAACCTTACCTAACCTATCCTAATATTATGGGTGGGGGCTGCCGCCCCCACACCCCCGCTGTTGGACATCTTTGACTTAGATTTTTGGTGTATTTGTCTGTAAAGTGGGTATTTTTTCAATTTATCGATAACGAAAATCCTCCATGCGGACTATATGGAGAAAAATATGGCGAATCTATGGGTGCCTATTTTCCCTAATAAATTGTTTCTCATAACGCTGCAGTAGTGTCGTTTAAAATAACCGAAATGTTAGCTCGATTACTTTTGTCGTCTGTGAGTTATATAGAGGTTTATGGTCAAGAGTTTTCGCCTACTTACTTGGAACAGGGTATACTACCGGGTATCAATACTTTATATGCCCGATTACCCAATTATAAAATACAAAAGTATCTGAGGCTTCACATAATCAATGAATCAAATCTGGGATACTTTAAATCTAGGAAAGTTTGCAAATATGAAAGCCAGAATATCAATGTTTGTTTAATTAAAAGATGCCTCGAATATCTGGAGGTTCTAATATTTGGAGGTTCTAATATTTGGAGGTTCTATTATTTGTGCAGCATTTGCTAGGTAGGACATGGAAATATCTTTTCTAAATTCTCTCTCTCTCTCTCTCTTACACACATACATATATATAGCATATACATTATATATACTGTATATATATATATATACCGTACGTGTGTTTGTGTGTGTCATTTTCGTTCGCTCTCTTCCGCTTCCGCTTCCTCTCTCTCTCTCTCTCTCTCTCTCTCTCTCTCTCTCTCTCTCTCTCTCTCTCTCTCTCTCTCTCTCTCTCTCTCTCTCTCTCTCTCTCTCTCTCTCTCTCTTCAGGGTAGCACTCTCAGGTCAGGGCTCAACAATTTAATTCAATACCATTGGAGCCTGTATTGGGGAGGGAGGAGGGGAGGGGAAGACAGGGAGAAGGGGAGGACAGGAGGGGAGGACGGGAGGGAAAGATAGGCAAGGAGAAAAGTGGAGTGTAATATTTTTCGTGTGTATACAGGTATACCATATATATATATATATATATATACCCGGTATATATATATACTTCCATATATGTTTTTGCTCTCTCTCTCTCTCTCGCTCTCTCACTGGTCTACCGCACCTCTAGATGGATACAAATAACACAAATCTCTACACGAAATGGATAACCCCTCTTACTAAAGCCGGTTTATTTCCAGCTGGCGGTAAATTGTCATGTCCTCGCCTTAAATACTCGGCTATTACGAAGGTTGTGAAGCGCAGTAGGTTGTTGAATATGAAAACTTAATATTTTAACCCCTTCTGTACTTTTCCATATATTCTGGCAACCATTAGACGATTTTGTTCAGCTTAGGAAGGACGTCTACTCAATAAAAGGCTCCATACTGTCTCACTTCATCTTTCTAGCTACCATATATCCTTCATAAACTTAATAACATCGTCTAAATGTAGCTGAAATCAAATAACAAAGACGTCTTCGGAACAGAAGGGGTTAATGACGCAGACACAGTAGTTTCATATATTTCTAGTCACAGTAGTTTCATATATTTCTAGAGACACAGTAGTTTCATATATTTCTAGAGACACAGTAGTTTCATATATTTCTAGAGACACAGTAGTTTCATATATTTCTAGAGACAGTAGTTTCATATATTTCTAGAGACACAGTAGTTTCATATATTTCTAGAGACACAGTAGTTTCATATATTTCTAGAGACACAGTAGTTCCATATATTTCTAGAGACACACTAGTTTCATATATTTCTAGAGAGACTAGTTTCATATATTTCTAGAGACAGTAGTTTCATATATTTCTAGAGACACAGTAGTTTCATATATTTCTAGAGACACAGTAGTTTCATATATTTCTAGAGACACAGTAGTTTCATATATTTCTAGAGACACAGTAGTTTCATATATTTCTAGAGACACAGTAGTTTCATATATTTCTAGAGACACAGTAGTTTCATATATTTCTAGAGACACAGTAGTTTCATATATTTCTAGAGACACAGTAGTTTCATATATTTCTAGAGACACAGTAGTTTCATATATTTCTAGAGACAGTAGTTTCATATATTTCTAGAGACACAGTAGTTTCATATATTTCTAGAGACAGTAGTTTCATATATTTCTGTAGTTTCATATATTTCTAGAGACACAGTAGTTTCATATATTTCTAGACACAGTAGTTTCATATATTTCTAGAGACACAGTAGTTTTATATATTTCTAGAGACACAGTAGTTTCATATATTTCTAGAGACACAGTAGTTTCATATATTTCTAGACACAGTTTCATATATTTCTAGAGACACACTAGTTTCATATATTTCTAGAGACACAGTAGTTTCATATATTTCTAGAGACACAGTAGTTTCATATATTTCTAGAGACACAGTAGTTTCATATATTTCTAGAGACACAGTAGTTTCATATATTTCTAGAGACAGTAGTTTCATATATTTCTAGAGACACAGTAGTTTCATATATTTCTAGAGACACAGTAGTTTCATATATTTCTAGAGACACAGTAGTTTCATATATTTCTAGACAGTAGTTTCATATATTTCTAGAGACACAGTATTTCATATATTTCATATATTTCTAGACACAGTAGTTTCATATATTTCTAGAGACACAGTAGTTTCATATATTTCTAGACACAGTAGTTTCATATATTTCTAGAGACAGTAGTTTTTAGTTTCATATATTTCTAGAGACACAGTAGTTTCATATATTTCTAGAGACACAGTAGTTTCATATATTTCTAGAGACAGTAGTTTCATATATTTCTAGAGACACAGTAGTTTCATATATTTCTAGAGACACAGTAGTTTCATATATTTCTAGAGACACAGTAGTTTCATATATTTCTATTAAGTATCGACAAATCAGTTGCTAAGGGATTCAATTTACCATCAGTTGTTGAAAAATATAAATATAATAGTACTTATGCTATCTATATGATGCAGAGACGTGGTAGTTTCATATATTTGTATATTTAGCATCGACAAATCAGTTTCTAAGGGATTCAATTTACCATCAGCTGAAAAAAATAAAAATAAAAATACAATATAAAAAAGCTCCCCATCAAAAGAAACACCACTAACAACACAAGATATCAAGAATTGCTCTAAACTCGGTACGAATCAAAGTAAATGTGTAATCCGTACCCTTAAGTATTTTTCTTCTGTGATAAAGTTATGGGTGGTCGTCCCCTGCTGAAAAAAATAAAAATAAAAACATAAGGGAGGGAGGAAGGGAGGTGGGGGGGGGGGGGGGGGGGCGAGTGGTGGGAGGGGGAGACTTGGCAACCCAATCATAACAGGGATTTTACGCAATTTCCGAAAGACCTATATGTTATGAAGAGGTATTATTGAGATCGCATGTACCCATATCATATATCAGCCACCTATCATAATCTACTTTCAGTCTAGTTTCCGATTCTAGTGTGAAAGCGCCCCAAAATAATGTGAGAAGAAACTTGCTCATAGAAAATTGCCGGAAAAAGCGCTCGTGGGACACCGGCATAAGTCTTGGGATCTTAGTTGTAAAGTCGCGCTAATAAGTGATGTGTCGGCACCAAGTATGTTTTGATCAATAATTGGTGTCAGCAATATCTAAGCTTCATTTCTTCATATCGAGTGAAATATACGAACATGTGCCTACACTTACCCACTTTATTCAACATCTGGCATACATAAATTCAGCACAGAGCAAGCCAAACGTATTGACAGCTGAGACATGACTTTTAAGCGCGACCGTACATGCCCCAAAATAATATAGCACCGCCTTGTGTAATAAGTAAGGGGACAAATTGAGTCAACAGAAAATTATGATGAATGACTCTCCCTACAGGCTAGCAAGGGGGAGTGTGTGTGTGTGTGTGTGTGTGTGTGTGTGTGTGTGTGTGTGTGTGTGTGTGTGTGAGAGAGAGAGAGAGAGAAAGTGAGATAGATAAACAGAGAGGCATACATAGAGAGATATAGATAGATAAATACAGATATATAGATATATATAGATAGGTAGAGAGAGAGCATGAGACTGTTGGGGGGGGGTAACGCTCCCTTCCTAAATACGTGAACAACATATTTTATGTGGTCCACTTTTTGTCACCTTCAGCCCCGAGATTTGTAACAGTAAGACAATGACAGAAGACCCTAAGTTATACCCTCCCTCTCCCACTCCCTCTCTCTCACACACGCACACACATTAGCTCACTCTCTTTCTCTCTCACACAGTCACACACATAATTTTCTCTCTCTCTCTCTCTCTGTCTCACACACACACACACACACACACATTAGCTCTCTCTCTTTTGCACAGTTAGACACATTATTTCTCCTTCTTTTTGTATCAAAGTAAAAATTAGTATAAATTAAATGCAAGTGTAATTTCTTTTAATTATCAGTTGACTCGTTACATAGCTTAACTACTGCATAAGAAACTAGCCTACACTCGTAATTTAATTTATTTATAATAATTTTTACTTTCATATATAAGATCACAACGAGGAGCAGAACTACATTGTACACGCAAAAATAAGAAGAACATGAGTATATATTATAATGTAAAACTTGCAAAATAAACAAACTAAAACGACACAATATAATATAGACAAAATAACTTATCAATATCACTATGTGGAAAAAATGATTTAGCCAAATATAATTTTCCATTACAAGAACACAAAACTACCATTGTATCAGTGAAAAATAAATATAACACCATAATATATACCGGTATTCCTCAAGGTTGTTGTTGTTGTTGTTGTTCCCTAAGCTGCCTGGCCGAACAGCCCCGAGTCCCTGAGGAAGGCCATGGCCACGATCGGGCTTTCCCACAGAGCTCTCATTGAGTGTAGATTGTGTTGTTGGCGTAAGTGGTTGTGTGAAATGCAGTCTTCTATGATGTGTTTAATGGTATGGGGTGCTGTGTTACATCCCGGGCAGGCGTCGACAACGGAGTCATCCAGTCTCTTCTGATAGCTCAGGAGAGCTGGATGGTGTCCGCATCTCAGCCTGGCCAGGTGGACTCTGTCCTCGCGAGGAAGGGAGGATTCGGAAGGATGGATTTCGGGAGGTCGTGCATGCATTCCTCAAGGTACTGGAGTTCTCTAAAAGGGGCTTTAGTCCTGACGCTATTCTTGACTTACAGTGTGCTGGCTTAATAAACCAGAAGGGTTGATAGCCTATGAAGTCCTATTTTCACTAACTAACCAGCATTCCAATAAAAAAAATCGTTAACCAAATACGTCATTAGTGTGTTTGTTGACTTTGGAAACAATTGGAACAAGATTTTTTGAGTGAAGCAAATACGGAAGTCATTAGGTTTATGAGGAGAAATGATGCAAGTACAAGCATCGCTCAAATTTGCAAATACGATGCGTATGACGAGAAGAGAGAGAGAGAGAGAGAGAGAGAGAGAGAGAGAGAGAGAGAGAATTATTTCATGGAGAAAGAATACGTGAGTGAGCGAGTGTGTGTGTGTGTTTATGAGTGCTCGCATATCTACGTGTGTGTAACTATGTGTGTGTATTTTTCTGCATGCGTCTGTGTCGTTTCGTGTGTATGTACAGTCACGAGCCGTAATACCTGCACACCCATTTGAATCTTGAGAGCCAAGTTGTGAAGCCTCTGGGATGTAAGTGCTCGGAATTTCGATGTGAGTATCCTAGGTTCGAGTCCTTGGCGTGCCACATGTATTTGTTGATTTCATTAATTGAGTTTACATGTTGGTTGGTGGAAAAAGCATAATAATATAACAGAGCATTGGATTGCCTCGCTTGGATTCGATACAGATTCAAATGGATGAGCAGGTATTATGGCGCATGACTACAGTACATTCTAGGACATAAATCGAGGCCTAAGTTTTCGAAGCTATCCCGAACTGAATCGAATCTTCTCAAAGATTTCATACCTACTATTTACATTTCGGAGCTACGTTATGCTGTTTGAGGATTCATGCTGGACCAGGATTTGTATCTTAAGAGCGACATCAATATAAGGTGGACCATTTCGAATCTTTGAACCTTTATAGCCAAGTTCTGAAGCATTTGGGCTAGAATAAATCATTGCATAGTTTCATTTGAGTTCTATACCGATTCAAATGGGTGCATCGACATTTTTGCTCTTGAGTGTAGCCTACATTCAAAGACAATTCCTAGCTCAATTTACCGGGTATACCCCCAAACGAACCTCAACATTTAATTACCGTATCAGGCGTGTGAATGTGATGGTGTGTGTGTGTGTGTGTGTGTGTGAGATATAACGTGTAAGTAAGTGTGTGTGTGTGTGTGTGTGTGTGTGAACCAGGCTGTGGGGAATTAGTCGTTCCTTAATTGGATCCAAAATCGTGTACCGAGGATTTAAGAATTCACCAATTGTTTCTCCAGTGAGAGAGTTACATAGAGTTACATAATCTCACACACTGCGCAGACCTTGCAGTCCCTACTAGGCAGTCCGGACTCAATGCTAACATAGAATTTGCTACACAGTGAAAGGTAAGGATAGCAAAGAAAATGGTTCTCTCCCCACTCACTACTCCCTCCGACTGTTAGTCGGCATGAAATTGAGTTGGGGAAACAAGGCTCCCAGCAGAATGAGAACACATACATACATACATACAAAGTTTAAAGACCGTTTTCTCCACAGGGAATGTGGTTACAGTCTCACGTCTTAAATGGCGGCCCTGTTATAGTAAAGAAGGAAGTTGAGAAATATTGTATACTACTGATGAGAGAGAGAGAGAGAGAGAGAGAGAGTATACTCCCTGTAGTAAACTGTATACATAGGGTCCCGGATGTGTATGAACAGTATTTGCTAAACTATGTGACTATGAGTGTAAACCATTGGACTTGAGGTAAGATATGTTCGGGTTTGGTCGAATTATACAGTATGCAGCTTAATGTTACGTAAACAAATATTTCCGCGGCACTCAATACACAGTATGGATTGCAGACACCTCAACTTGAACGTCATTTTCAAACACTCTACAATGATTACAACTTGCCAAAAGAACGAACATGCTATTTTTTAAATAAGCTAAATCAATTATATTAAATCATGCAGTTGATAAAGTGACAATTTGTTTCCTCTAACCCCCCCCCCCCCTCTCTCTCTCTCTCTCTCTCTCTCTCTCTCTCTCTCTCTCTCTCTCTCTCATACCAGGCGTACCGTAGCCTCAACATCACCCATTAATCCACAAGAGGCCCACCATTAGACCGTGTGCGTACAATGTGTGTGTGTGTGTAAAACAAATAATAATATTGTTAATAATCGGTTTATTTTGAATAGGCAGCCTGAGGCTGAAAGTACACAATTACCTTAACCTAACTTATCCTAAGTAGTCAACAGATCTGACTCTGGCTGCCACAAGAGCGCCTGCATACCCCAAGAAGGGGTAGGATGTGGGCAGGGAACCAAGTGAAACCCAGAGGTGGCGCATCCACACCTAACCTCCACAGCCTGGGAAGCTTTTGACAGAAACCTCCCCAGCAGGTAGCTGGGATCGAACCCGAGTCAAGTGACAAGAGCATGGTGACTTAGTGCGCACGCCTACTGTGACCATATGTACTTACTCTAGTTGTATTTCGGGAGTGAGCATGCTCGTTATTTCCCGCCTCCTATATGTATCGTTGGAATGGCTGTGGATTTGTGTGTAGTCTGTATTTTTTAGCCAATTGGCGACATCGGAAACGAAGGCTTAGGGTGGATCTGTATGGTACCATTCTCACTATAGACGGTACCGTCTCGCCCGAAGGCTTAGGTAGCCATCAGCTTAGGTGGACCATATGATACCCATCTCGCCTTGTACCATTTTTGCCAACCCCAGATGGGACGTCACAACGTCGTCCACTTATTCCAGGTACCTATTTACAGCTAGGTGAACTGAGGCTAACACATGAAAGGAGACAAGCCCAATTTGTCTCCGCCCGGCCGGGGATTGAACCCCCGACCCCTCGTGTGTGAGACGAGAGCTCTACCTACTAGGCTACGGGCTGTGTGTGTGTGTGTGTGTGTGTGTGTGTGTGTGTGTGTGTGTGTGTGTGTGTGTCGCCCCCCCCCCCCCCATAACTACTTTACCCTCCTCAACAGAAATTCCCAAGGAGTCTCATATTTCTCTCTAAATGTTTTTTTCCTCTTGCACCACTCAGTCTGTCTCTGCCACTTTCATTCTCTCTCTCTCTTTTCTCTCTCTCTCTCTCTCTCTCTCTCTCTCTCTCTCTCTCTCTCTCTCTCTCTTCTTCTTCTTCTTCTTTTCTATCCTTTCCTTCAACTTTCCTTTTCTATAGGATATGCCATCTCTACTAGAATTAAGTCCTGACCACGTTGTTTGGATCTGAAGGTCTGTGTGGCCAGTGTATCTATGTAAATATATGTAAATCTCTCTCTCTCTCTCTTCCTCTCTTCTTCTTATTCTTCTTTTCTATCCTTTCCTTCAACTTTCCTTTTCTATAGGATATGCCATCTCTACTAGAATTAAGTCCTGACCACGTTGTTTGGATCTGAAGGTCTGTGTGGCCAGTGTATCTATGTATATATATATGTAAATCTCTCTCTCTCTCTCTCGCTCAGTATCTATTTATAAGACCACAGAAATATCCTATCAAGATGTCACTATTCACTATTCATTCTCTCTCTCACTCTGACATCCACGTCGAGTATGTCACTCTTGCCACACACCCTCACGCTTCTCAACCTGTCACTCTCACTCACACACACGCCTCCACATTATATACACACACACACATGCTCTCTCTCTCTCTCACACACACAATCATACACGGACACACACCCTCACATACATTATATACCCATATCATATTTTTCTCTCACACATACAAACACACACACACACACCTCTACATATACACACACACATTATCTCTCTCTCACACACACACACACATACCCTCACATAATACATATAAACCCACATTCTCTTTTTCTCTCCAACACACACACACACACACACCTCACGTCTCTACACTCAACCAGGCCTCCTCGTTTTTACCTTTTACATTTCTCTCCATTTTCACTTGTTTTTGTTTATTAATTTTTTAGGTTTTATCTTACAATTATTCCATTTTCTGAGATTATTGACTGTGTTTAGTTGTGTTCTTATTTGTTATTGTTGTCCCCATTATTTGTTATTGTTGTCCCCATTATTTGTTATTGTTGTCCCCATTATTTGTTATTGTTGTCCCCATTATTTGTTATTGTTGTCCCCATTATTCTTATCTTTCACGTTCAAATACTGTACCGTACGTTTCTTTTGCAACCACGTACTGTACATATGATGTGTTTTCTAGTCTTGTGTTTTAGTTAGTTGAATAATAATAATGTGTTCCACCTAAATTTGATCGCTCTCTCTCTCTCTCTAGTGTATATTCTCTACTTTTGTTTTCTAGTCATTTGAACACAACAGTAATTTCCAGCTAACTTTGAAGTATTCATCACACTCTCAAATTGCATTATATTACTTACTCTTGTACCGTTCTGTTTGTATTGGTTTGCAATTTTCCTTACTCCTTGCTTATTTTTAGGTCTTTGTTTTCATACCTCTCTCTCTCTCTCTCTCTCTCTCTCTCTCTCTCTCTCTCTCTCTCTCTCTCTCTCTCTCTCTCTCTCTCTCTCTCTCTCTCTCTCTCTCTCTCTCTCTCTCTCTCTCTCTCTCCTCTCTCTCTCTCTCTCTCTCTCTCTCTCTCTCTCTCTCTCTCTCTCTCTCTCTCTCTCTCTCTCTCTCTCTCTCAGCAAATTGTCTTTGGTTGTTTTTCGGCAATGTTTTCAACTATTATATCAACCCTGTTTTCGTTTTTGAGATTCACAGATTTTTCCTTCGTGATCGTTTTTGTTATGTTTGGAAAGTCTTGTTCTTTATGTGTTATTCTCTCTCTCTCTCTACCTGTGTTTCGATAAAAAAAAAACTCACACTCTCTCTCTCTCTCCCTCCCAAAGAGCTAGCAGGGGAAGGCTTTCAACCCCCAACCACGACAAACCCCCTCCACTGCTTCCAACCCTGGGGATGAGAGAGAGAGAGAGAGAGAGAGAGAGAGAGAGAGAGAGAGAGAGAGAGAGAGAGAGAGAGAGAGAGAGAGAGAGAGAGAGAGAGAGAGATAATAATAAAATGTTTATTTCCACTTAAAAGTGGTTATTCTGCTCATAATTACAATTACAAAGTGTACATTAAGTATTAACTTAGGTATAAACTTAGGTATAAGGTATAAACTTAAATTGTACATACACATTCAGATGCATATATACAGTACACGCAATACATACATATACAGTATATACAGTATATGTGCGTGGACTTACATACTTTTACACACACATTCATATTTGTTTGACTGTACATAGTTTATATGCATCTATATTGAAATACCCACATATATACAGTCATAAAAATATGAATA
The DNA here is from genome assembly GCA_032716605.1 of Paralithodes platypus. NCBI lineage: Eukaryota > Metazoa > Arthropoda > Malacostraca > Decapoda > Lithodidae > Paralithodes > Paralithodes platypus. The sequence continues at coordinate 11,512,862 of CM064504.1, forward strand.
AGAATATATAGAACATCATATTACCATAGAGAACAATGAGGCCCGATATTTAGATTATGGAGAGAGAGAGAGAGAGAGAGAGAGAGAGAGAGAGAGAGAGAGAGAGAGAGAGAGAGAGAGAGAGAGAATTATACAGAAACAGATAGAAAGTAACATATTAAAACACGAATTTAAATATATATATACCCCGTATATATTGTATATATATATATATATGTATGTATATATATATATATATATATATATATATATATATATACAGTATATATATATATTCTAACATGAAGAATATATCTAAAAAACGAAAACAGGATTGGCTCAAAAGTCGGAAACATGACAGAAAAACAAGCACGGGAGAATATATATATATATATATATATATATATATATATATATATATATATATATATATATATATATATATATATATATATATATATCAGTATACAGTATATGTGATTACTGACCAAATCTTACATATTATGAGAATTGCATTAGGAGATAATATCTTTAACCGGAAAAGCAAGATTAAGATATAGTAATGAAATAATCGTATACACACACATACTGTGTGTGTGTGGGGGGGGGGGGGGGGGGAATTGTGTTTAGGTGTAAATTAAGCACCTAAGCGCGCACGCACACACGTCACACCCAAGAAAAATATAGCCGTTATCGACAAGCCACTAAGCTGCCTGAAGTTGAGATACGAGACGGGTATCGGTGTACAGAGTGAATGGATGGATAGATGGAAGGTTGGATAGGTGGAGGGGAGGATAGGTGGATGGGTGGGTGGGTGGATGGAAGGTTGGATAGGTGGATGGATGGATGGATGGATGGGTGGATAGATGGATGGATGCATAAAGGAAGCTGCCTGAAGTTGAAGTATGAGTCAGTTAGTGGTGTGGAGAATAGATGGATAGATGGATGGATGGATGGATGGATGGATGGAAGGATAGATGGTTGGTTGGATGGATGGATGCATGGATGGATGGATAAAGGAAGCTGCCTGAAGTTGAAGTATGAGTCAGTTAGTGGTGTGGATAGATGGATGGATGGGTAGGTGGGTAGCAGGATGGATAGATGAATGAATGTGTAGATGGATGGGTGGGTGGTTGGATAGATGGGTAGATGAATGAATGTGTGGATGGATGGATGGGTGAATGGTTGAGTGGATAGATATATGAAGGGGTAGATGATAGTGTAGATGGTAATAGATGGATAAGGTAAACAATGTATAGGATAGATGGATGGATGGGTGGATGGATGGATGAAGTGTAAATGTATGGATGAAAGTGGAGATGGATGGATATATAGACTATTTATGTGGCTAGATATGGGGGTGGTTTGTATTAGATCAATGGATGGAATGATAGATAGATAAAACAATGGAGGGATAGATAGATGAATTGATGGAGGAGTACAAATTAATAGAGGAGTACAAATTGATGGAGGAGTACAAATTGATGGAAGAGTACAAATTGATGGAGGAGTACAAATTGATGGAAGAGTACAAATTGATGGAGGAGTACAAATCAGTAAGTTGGCTCTTGTCCTCCAAAACACTGAGGATCAAGTGTACAAACAGTGGTGTAGAGTGGGTAAGGGAAACTTGGAAAGGGAACTACTGCCCTGGAGCAGGATTAGGAAGTTAGTAGTGTGTGTGTGTGTTTGTGTGTGAGTGTGTATGAGAGAGAGTGATTGAGTGCCAGTATACGCCGTTACGTAAACAAGTATAATTAATATGCAAATCGACCAAACGTCACATAACGTCACATAATAATCTATATCACCTCATTATATCCAGCTTACAAATGACCACCCATCCATTAAGGGGGAGCTGGTCGCTTTTTCTGGACCCCCCTTTCTCCCTCGTGGTTAGCACATTATTTTTGAGATTTTAAGACGTTCGTTCCGTTAGTTAGTCTATTTTAATATATTTCGCCCCATTTCTTTGTCAGTAATAAGGCCTTTCGAGTAATTTAGGTGTCGTTTTTTCTGGCAAGCGATAGCGAGCCTGTAATTTTAGAAGGAAGGGATATTTTTCTACTGAACAATGTACAAATTTAGCTAGAAAGGGAGTCTATTTTTTTCTTTTTAAGCTTGATGGAGGTCTAGCGAGGAAACTCAATAATAAATATATAAATAAATAAATAAACAAATAAATACATAGACCAAACGGTACAAGGTGCTTTCTATTAGCACGATAAATTTTCACATAACCAACAAAACCCTTGGCTGAAGCAACATTAGTCAATTATTTAGCAATATTACTATATCCGCGTGTACATAACAAGCATGAATATTTTGTTTAAAATTAGTTATAATTCTTCAGGAGAGTGTTCATGCTCTCAAATGGCTCATCCGGGAAATGTTGAGTTGTAGTATTGTAAATATAATGTATGCATGTAAACATTTGGCTAAATAAACAAATAAATCAAAAATAAAATCAATGAGCAAAGTTCAACCTGCCTCAACCTTTGATCTAAAATACATTACTATACCCTGTTCTCAATAAGTACATTACAATAACCTGTTCTCAATAAGTACATTACAATAACCTGTTCTCAATAAGTACATTACAATACCCTGTTCTCAATAAGTACATTACATTAACCTGTTCTCAATAAGTAAATTACAATACCCTGTTCTCAATAAATACATTACAATACCCTGTTCTCAATAAGTACATTACAATACCCAACAGAATGGAGCGTAATGAGATGAGAATGGTGAGATGGATGTGTGGGGCCAGGCTACAGGATAGAATAACAAATGTTGAGCTGAGGAGACGTTTAGGTATAAAGAGTATTAGCGAGGTGATGCGTACAAGTAGACTGGGATGGTATGGACATGTGGAGAGAATGGATGAACAAAATTGGGTGACAAAATGCAGGTCTGTGATTGTGGAGGGAGCTGCACCAAGGGGTGGACCGAGGAAGACCTGGGATCGGACTATACGCGCCGATCTCAAATCCAAGAACTTGACAAGTGAAGCAGCCCTTAACAGGGTTGCCTGGAACGCCGCCATTAGGACAAGAGACTGAAACTGCACTTATGTGTGGAACACTCAGTCTTAAAATGTTATGTATGTATGTATGTACCCTGTTCTCAATAAGTACATTACAATAACCTGTTCTCAATAAGTACATTACAATACCCTGTTCTCAATAAGTACATTACAATAACCTGTTCTCAATAAGTAAATTACAATACCCTGTTCTCAATAAGTACATTACAATACCCTGTTCTCAATAAGTACATTACAATACCCTGTTCTCAATAAGTACATTACAATAACCTGTTCTCAATAAGTACATTACAACACCCTGTTCTCAATAAGTACATTACAATACCCTGTTCTCAATAAGTACATTACAATAACCTGTTCTCAATAAGTACATTACAATACCCTGTTCTCAATAAGTACATTACAATACCCTGTTCTCAATAAGTAGGCCACAACTCTTGAAGATTAAAGTCTATAACTAACATACGACTAGAATAATCGAACTAATATTTCTACCATTTGGGACTAGGGACTAGGTGTGGAAATTTACAAACCATTTGCTCTGGCCCTTTTCTAAATTACAGAGGTTAGGGTTCACTATTTCTGGCCTACGGTACAAAAATCGTCCCCTTCTTAAGCCATTCAGCCACAATCCAAACTCCTTCCAACGTAATCGAATCCGCCGATCGCTGGAACAAAAAACAGCGTACGTCCTTGGGAGAGGCCCCCATAAATTCACACTAAGTTACCTCAGGCCCTTGTCAATACAGAGACTCGGCGTATTTTGTGAGTTGGTGGGTTGTAACTGTGTGGGTAGTGGGGTGGATGGGATGGTGGGTGGGTGGTTTGTTTGGGGTGGGTTTTTTTTTTTTTTTTTTTTTTTAATGTGGACGAGGGAGACAAAAGGCAAAACTGCCTGTGATGAGTCCCTCCCACAGAGTTGAAAGGGTGACAGGGCCAAAATCAAGGCATGTTCGAGCCAAAATGTCTGGACACACATTGTTTGAAGACATTTCAATCATAGGATGAGGGAAAGATGGATTCAGGGAGAGATTTCCAAAGCTCAGCTATTAGAAGAAAGATTGGGAGTACCGTTTCACTCTTGAGTTGGAGTTGCACAGATTAGGGGTGGGATTGTGTTGAATTGTTGGAAAGAGGAGTGGGTGGGTGGGTTTTTTTTTTGGGGGGGGGGGGGGTGCATAATTGGAAAGTGGAGTGGGTGGATATGTGGGTGGGTGGTTGATAATAGTTGGTTGGGTGGGTGGTTTGTTTTGGGGGTCAATTTCTGGAAAGAGGAGTGGGTGGAACAGTGGGTGGATATGTGGATGGGTTGATTGTAGTTGGTTGGGTGGGCGAGTGTGTTTGGGGGTGAATTGTTAGAAAGAGGAATGGGTGGATGGGTGGGTTAATTATAGTTGGTTGGGTGGGTGTTTTGTTTGGGGGATCAATTGCAGGAAAGAGT
>CM064504.1:11522330-11530603 GCA_032716605.1 Paralithodes platypus
TACTCACAGCTGATGGCCATACACTAGTTTTAAGGCCCATAGCATTTGTTCAGACTTCTTATTCTCTTTTAGTTCATTATTGTACTTCATCTCTCCTTCCCTCTTTCTCCTTACTCCCTCACCCCTCTCTCTCACTACTGCTCCTTCCCAATCTCCCTCCCCTACTCTTCTCCCCCCCCCCAATCCTCCTCTCTCCTCTTCCCCACTCACCTCCCAAATCCTCCTCCTCTCTCCTCTTCCCCACTCCCCTCCCAAATCCTCCTCCTCTCTCCTCTTCCCCACTCTCCTCCCAAATCCTTCTCCTCTCTCCCTTCCCAACCCCTCCCCCTCTCCTACTCTCACTCCCTCTCCCACTCCACTTCCCAATTCCAAACCCTCTCCTTCCAATCCACCACCTTGTATAAGACTCTTTCCATCTTCTATCTATTTTCAATACCCACTTTAGCGCCACTTCCCCAAATCTCTCTCTCTCTCTCTTTCCATTCCACTCCCCACTCATTTCTTTCTCACTCCCCATCACCATCTCTTTCCACACTCCCCCATCTCCTTCCCCAATCCTCCTCCTTCCTCACTCCCCCTCTCCCCACTCCACTTCCCAATTCCAAACCCTATCCTTCCAATCCACCACCTCGTATAAGCCTCTTTCCATTTTTCCACTTTTCTCCCCCCTAGTTTCAATTACCTGAATCACACTTTTTTCTCCTATCAACCTTCCTCGTGTCGGTGTATTTTTTCCCCTTGGAAGGGCTTCAAAATAGAGGTTGCCACGAAACAGATTTGGTGTGGAACTTTATTACGTGTGAGGTGAAACTATGATTTGTTTGTATTGATTATATATATATATATATATATATATATATATATATATATATATATATATATATATATATAGGGGTATTGGAGGGGGTCTGTCTGATCATTATGTAGTGGTAGCTAAGGTTAGGATACAAAAGAAGTGGGTGAGGAGCGGGAGGGAGTGAGAGGAGGGTGGAATGGTGAGGAGGGTGGAGAGGTTGCAGGAGGAGGAAATCAGGGAGGAGTACAGGAGAGCAGTGGAAAGACGACTAGGTGGGTTCGACCTGGAAGTTATGGAGGAAGTGGAGGAGATGAGCAAGGTGTTTAAGGATGAGATCTGTGCAGCATGTGAGGAGGTGTGTGGAGTGAGGAGAAGAGGGAGGGGAGTGAAAGGTACAGCATGGTGGACAGAAGAGGTAAGAATAGCTGTGGAAGAAAAGAAGAAAGCATATAGAGAGTGGTTGGGTAGTAGAGGGAATGAAGATTCCGAGAGACAGAAACGAGCGAGGTACGTGGAGAGTAAGAGGGTGGTGAAGAGAGTAGTGAAGGAAAGTAAGAGAAGAGTAGATGAGGAATTTGGAAGGAATCTGAGTGTAAAATGGAGGGAGAGTAAGAAACTGTTCTGGAAAGAAGTCAAGAAAGTTAGGGAAGGTAGCAAGGGAAACAGTAAGGGTGTGAAAGATAAGAATGGGAGAATGCTAGCCGAGAAGCAAGAGAGAGTCGAAAGATGGAGGGAGTACTTCAGTGAGTTGCTAAATGAAAGGAATGAAGAGCCAGCAAACATAGCTGGATATGGTATGGGAGGGAGAAGAAGAGAAGTAGTGGAGGAGGAGGTGGGGATCAGGAGGTCAGAAGTGTGGGAAGCCATGAAAAGAGTGAAGTTGGGGAAAGCACCAGGAACAGATGGAGTGTGTGGGGAAATGTTGAGGTATGGTGGTGAGATAGTGATAGAATGGGTATGGAAAATGTGCAAACTAGCATGGGAGAAGGGGAGTGCACCCGATGACTGGAAGACTGGTATAATAGTCCCCCTATATAAGGGCAAAGGGGAAAGAGGAGTGTGTGGTAACCACCGAGGAATATGTCTTCTAAGCGTAGTAGGGAAGGTATACAGTAGGGTAGTGATTGAGAGAGTGAGAGTGAGAACGGAGAAATGGATAGGCGACGAGCAGGGAGGTTTTAGGAAGGAAAGAGGATGTGTAGATCAGATTTTTACCCTGAATTGTGTTGTGGAGAAGTATCTGGAGAAGAAACAAAAGGTGTATGTTGCCTTTATGGACTTGGAGAAGGCCTATGACAGAGTGGATAGAGAAGGTTTGTGGAAAGTACTTAGAATATACGGAGTAGAGGGCAAGTTGCTGAAAGCAGTGAAGAGCATGTATGAGGGTGCAAAGGCGGCAGTACGTGTGGAGAGTGAGCAGAGCGAGTTCTTTGACCTGAATGTTGGTTTGAAACAGGGGTGTGTGATGTCCCCGTGGTTGGTTACTGTATATATGGATGGAGTGATGAAAGAAATACTATCAAGAGCAGTGGATGTTGGTGTATCGCTGAAAAGGGAGGGAATTGAGTGGAAGCTACCTATACTGCTGTTTGCGGATGATACAGTTCTGATGAGTGATAATGAATGGGAGTTGCAGGGTCTGGTAAATGAGTTTGGAACAGTGTGCGAAAAAACGGAATTTGAAGGTAAATACGGGGAAGAGCAAGGTTATGGTCTTCGAAAGGGGTGAAGTCACAGAGTGTGAGGTGAAGCTGAACGGTCATGCTATGGAGATCGTCAACTCTTTTAAGTATCTGGGCAGTGTGTTGAGTAAAGATGGGACTATGGATGAAGAGGTGCGGGAGAGGGTACAACATGGGAAGAGGGTTGTAGGAACGCTAAAAGCAGTAACAAGAAATAGGGTGGTCAGTATGGAAGTGAAGAAGTCCCTGCATGACAGTGTGGTAATCCCGACACTGACTTACGGAAGCGAAGCATGGACGCTGGTTGAGAGACTCAGACCAAGAGTGAGAGCAGTGGAAATGAATTACTTAAGGAGTGCGTGCGGAGTTACATGGAGGGATAGACAGACTAATGAGGAAGTAAGAAGGAGGTGTGGTGTGGAGGTAGATGTGCTGGAAAGTGTGAAAAGGAACAACTTGAGATGGTTCGGCCATATGGAACGTATGGAAAGCGAGAGAATGACTAAGAGGGTGTACGAGAGCGAGGTGGAGGGACAGAGGGGGAGAGGTAGACCGAATATGAGGTGGAAGGATGGAGTGAGGAATACATGAACGAAGGCGGTGCTGGTTGGGGGGAGGGGCGTCGACTGACTGGGGACAGAGGTGCATGGGGGCGGTTCGTTCGTGGCCACCCCTTCGGGGATCACGGCGTCAGGCAATAGATAGATAGATAGATAGATATATATATACCGATATATATATATATATATATATATATATATATATATATATATATATATATATATACCGGTATATATATATATTTTTTTTTTTTTTGGGGGGGGGGGGGGCTGACTGATTTTTTTTTTTTTTTTTTTCTGTGTATGAAAGACAAAAGGCAGGTTGCCTGTAACGAGTGTCTCCCCCAAAGCCAAATTCAGGGGACGTTGGTGTCAAAATGTCTGGGCACGCAAAGTTTAAAGCAGTTTAAATCATAGGATGAATAAAGACAGATTGAGGGAGAAAGTTCCAGAGTTCACTTGTTGAGTAGAAGAAAGACGGAGAAACTTTGCCAATTGTCCACTTGCAAGTTTCAGGCTATAAGGAAGTTGGAGCCGTAGACATCGATATTTACAAGAATTACCAACTAAAATACTGCTGCACTACATTTATCAATACATACAACCCAATTCAACATGGTGATGGGCTGGTCTATCAGAGTGAGAACTGAGCGATCTCTGCCATACCCATAGCTTACTCTGACTGTTCCTTTTACTTATATATTTTCTAGATCTCAAGTGACGGCGTCTCTTCCGTGTTCCCAATTTACCAAGATTGGAAGCCAAAGCGTCACATTTTTCCTTTGCCCCTCAACTTTCTCTTCATAATTGCTGAGGGGCACAGGGCCCTGGGTGGGGCTTTGGTTTCCCGGGCGTTTCCGCACCCTCCTCAGCTCCCCGCCATGGAGTGGCTTCGGTCACCCAGGCTTTATTGTGGTTGTCAGGGGGGGTTCTGTGGGGGCGCTCGGTTGTGGCCTTGGCTTTGCTCGGGGCCTTGGGGCTGTTCGGCCAGGCAGCTTGGGGAACAACAACAACAACAACAACCCAATTCAACATACTTGTTATCCATCAGAAACCGACATTATTATTGAATTTCTGCTTTATATCGATGTTTACAGCTCCAACTTCATAATAGAACAAAACTCACAAGTGGTCAATTGTTGGATTGGAGAGCTGGAAAGAATAGGAGTGGCACTGTACTGGCTTTTGATGCGTGCCCATTTCGCGTAATTTCTTGTTTCCACTCCATGTCCCCCCACAGGTCTATTTCTGTATATACTGTATATATATTTTGTGTGTGTGTGTGTGTGTGTGTGTGTGTGTTTTTTTTTATCAATATTTGGAACGAATGATTTGGATGGGGGGGGGGGGGGCCCCCCCCCCCCCCGCGGGGGGTTGTGCTTGCTTTTGACCTTTCGCGCAGATTCCTAAGGTAGAAATCGCAATAAGTCTACAGTATATCACGTTTTCTTATAAACGTGGCATAACAATATATATATACTGTATATATATATATATATATATATATATATATATATATTAATATATATATATATATATATATAATATATACAGTATATACATATATATACCGGTATATATATACCGTATATACACACACACACACACAGGTTCGTGGCCAAACTGTTTAGCCTAAATATAGTGGATAGACTATAGTGGATAGACTATAGTGGATAGACTATAGTGGATAGACTATAGTGGATAGACTATAGTAATATTTCCTGCTCGTGTAGTTGTCCCATTCCCCCAACCTGCCTCTAATTTCCGTCCAATTTCAGAAGACTTTACACGGATATTTTCTCGGATTTATCAATGTTTACCTAATTTTTCTGCGATCATTCTTGTATATTTCCTGTCTTCACCTACACCCAAGCTCATACGGTTTCATGTTTAGGGGAGATGGGCCGGTTTTCTTAACCACTTTCTCCCTCGTGTTTAGCCCCATTAGACTTTAAGACGTTCGGCCCATTAGTTTGACGATTGTTTTTAGATTGTATCACCTTTCGCCCCATTTTGTTGTCAATCTCTAGACCTTTCGTGCCATTAAGGTGTCGATTTTTTCCTGGCGAGCGATAGCGAGCCTGTAATGTAATGTAATGTAAAATATATATATACCGGTATATATATATAATTGGGTGTTGGGTGGAAAGAGGAGCGCCGGCTGACAAGAGGACAGAGGGTCATGGAGGCAATTCATCCCTGGCCACCCTTTCAGGTATAATGGCGTCTAGCAATATATAAATATATATGTTTCGTATACCGGTATTTATCTACATATATATATGTTTCGTATACCGGTATTTATCTACATATATATATGTTTCGTATACCGGTATTTATCTACAGTACACCCATCATAATGTTGGAATTTCCTGATTTTCTTCACACATTATCAATATTATCTTGCGTCAATCAAACCCAAACATTAACTTCTTTCATCTTCGCTTTCCCATGTTTGTACAACCATTATTATAGGGTCGTATTTTGTACAACCATTATTATAGGGTCGTATTTTGTACAACCATTATTATAGGGTCGTATTTTGTACAACCATTATTATAGGGTCGTATTTTGTACAACCATTATTATAGGGTCGTATTTTGTACCACCATTATTATAGGGTCGTATTTTGTACCACCATTATTATAGGGTCGTATTTTGTACAACTATTATTATAGGGTCGTCTTTTGTACAACCATTATTATAGGGTCGTATTTTGTACAACCATTATTATAGGGTCTTATTTTGTACAACCATTATTATAGGGTCGTCTTTTGTACAACCATTATTATAGGGTCGTATTTTGTACAACCATTATTATAGGGTCGTATTTTGTACAACCATTATTATAGGGTCGTATTTTGTACAACCATTATTATAGGGTCGTATTTTGTACAACCATTATTATAGGGTCGTATTTTGTACCACCATTATTATAGGGTCGTATTTTGTACAACCATTATTATAGGGTCGTATTTTGTACAACCATTATTATAGGGTCGTATTTTGTACCACCATTATTATAGGGTCGTATTTTTCTACTAAATGTTTTACTTCTAATATGTCCATCGATTCTGCATCAATTTCCTCGGGAATTTCTGTCTTTTTCCTGTATCCATTATTTTATAAAACCTAACTAAGTCGTATCTTCCTAATTCAGTCACCGCCCCGCCCCCTCTCGCCCTACGCCCATTTACGCCCATCCTTAACCAGATCACCGCCCATATAGTTTCGGATTCCTCCCTTGGGCGCCCTTTTGTCGACTTTTGTTCAGCCACTTTTCTTTTCAATTATAATTTTACTGTTCTTGTGTTTTGTTTCTTTTTCCCCCTTCACCAAGAATAGGCCCTTATTTAATTTATAATAGTTTTTCCCTCCCCGACCCCCCCCCCCCCACTAAGTCCAACCCCCTGTCCCATCCGCACTTATCGCTACGCCCATACCCCCCCTCCCGATTCAACCCACACCCCCAATCACCACCTATCAAGTTTCAGATGCCTCCCTTGGGCGCTCTCGTTTCTACTTTTTTTCATCAACTTTCCCTTTTTTGTTCACTTTTTGTTGCATTTTTTGGTATTTTCTTTTTTTCCTTGTTCATTCTTCTTTGATTCCCCAAAATGAATGAAGGGAAACTGGGAGGGGAACAAAGAGACCATCCTCGCACCAAATAGGGTTGATTCAATTTGGCTTTTCGAGGATTTATTCTCGACAGTATTTTTTAAAAAAATTTGGCGTTTCATCCCAGGTGTTCGTGCTTCAAGAAACTCAAATAATTTCGTCTTATCTTTCAGGTCACACGCCCCCCCCCCCCCCCCCCCCCCCCCTCTCCCCCCCCCTCTCGTCTCTCCTCTCCCCTCCACTCCCCCCCCCCCCCCCCTCTCTCTCTCTCTCTCTCTCTCTCTCTCTCTCTCGCACACACACACACAACGGGGCCAGAAGTTTTATCCTATTCAAACATTTCTTTCTTTATTACCGGGTCTGGTTTTTGTTCATACTGTAAATATATAAAACCTTTGGTCTCTTCCCTCACCTTATTAGTTTTATCATCGGACGTATTTGTGCTTATAAGATAAAATATATCCTTTTTTACTTAGCCTATCTATATATTTCCTTTATCCTCACCCAAAATAAGCAGTACCGTATATTTAGCTTATACAATCACTTGCGAGTTTCAACCTATAAGGAAGTTGGAGTTTTTTACATCGATATGTAGCAGAATTACCAGCTAAAATGCGGCTGTAGTACATTTCTAAATACATAAAACCCAATTCAACATACGGTACGGTACTCTTTAGCCATTAAAAACCTACATAATTATTGCATTTCTAATATTTACCATCGATGTCCACAGCTCCAACTTCCTTATAACCTGAAACTCGCAAGTGGTCAATTCAATCACCTCCCCCCTCCCTTCTTTCTAGTCTGTGATTTCTCCCTAGAGTCCCTTTTCCTCATTGCCTCTCATCAATTTTATCCTCTCTCTCTCTCTCTCTCTCTCTCTCTCTCTCTGGGGACTGCCTGGTAGGTACCGCAAGGTCTGTGCAGTCTGTGTATCTATGTAACACACACACACACTCTCTCTCTCCTACCCACATCGATTTTTTCCCTTGTTCTGCTGACCTATATAATTTCCCCCTTTCCTTCGCCTCAGCACTGCCCCCCCCCCCCCCCTCCGTGCATATAAAGGTCAAAGGTCATGGGCTTCCACACACAATTTCACAGTAAAGCGAGCTAAGCCTCTCTCTTTCCCTCCCAAAGAGCTAGAGCGAAGGCTTCAACCCCCAACCACGGACAAACCACTCCACTGCTTCCAAGACCTGAGAGGAGGAGAGAGGAGATGGGAGGCAGAGATGAGATGAGAGAGATGAGAGAGAGAGGAGTGGGGTGTGTGTGTGGTTGTTGTGTGTGTGTGTGTGGTGGTTGTGTGTTGTCTTGTGGTGTGTGTATTCGCTTGCTGTTATCAAGGGAATCCAGCCCAATGCGAGCTAAGCTCACTATTTATGAGCCTCCTTAATGGGAATGTTTGAGTGAAAGCATGGTAGATGTTATGTATCGTTTGGAATGGCTTGTGGATGTGTGTGTGAGTCTGTATTTTAGCCAAATTGGCAGACATCTGGAAAACGAAGGCTTAGGGTTAATCTGTACGCGTACCATTTTCACGACCGTACCAGTCTCACCCGAAGGCTCTTAGGTTGACCAGTACGTTACCCATCTCACCTGGTAAACCGATCACCA
>CM064504.1:11530703-11600703 GCA_032716605.1 Paralithodes platypus
TTATTCTGAAAACTTGGCATTAATATGACATACAGCCATAGTAATTTCATATATTTCCATTAAGTATCGAGAAATCAGATAATAAGAGATTCAATTTACGATCAGCTGGAAACAAAGAGTATAGTTGTCACTAAGGGATGGAGGGAGGTAAGGGTGGCGAGGTGACTAACAAGGTGGGTGGAGGTGGAGGAGTTGTGGTGGGATTGTTTAGACTGGTGGATGAATGTATAATAACTAAATTTAGGATATTTCAGTGTGTGTGTGTGTGTGTGTGTGTGTCTGTGTGTGTGTGTGTGTGTGTGTGCTAAAAGGGCGATCGGGACACGAATGCATAGAGGTTTTGTGTTCGTGGACGGGTGGAAAATTATAAAGCTAAATTTATTTATGTACTATATATTGTATCTCTTTTCATACTGGCATGACCTTACTTACTCTTTACTTTGTATTAGTTTTGCACACATTTTCAGCATATTTCACTAATTGGCTTAAATATAGTTATGTTTATATGAATGATGCATTAGGATCCCTTTGGACGATCCCCTGTTCGCTTGTTTATGCTTCCTCTTACAACTTCGGTTAATCATTGCACACAAATGTTGATGTCATATCATATTTCGTGAACTCGCTAATCTGATTTATCTATATCTATTTATCTATATATCCATCTATTGCCAGACAACCTTATCTCCCGAGAGGAGGTGGACGTGAAAGTATCACCTTCATAAGCTTCTATATGCCGAGCAACTTAAATTCGATTATCTAGCTTTTTTTCAATTAATTTCAAAATAAATGTGTAGCTTGATCATACAAGATTCTTGTCGCAATGCAATATAACAATGACAAAATTAATTGTCCTGTTAGATAAAACATTATGTTTGCGGTAATATGAACAACTGATAAAGGTATACTCAATTAACTTCAGTAATTATATTTATTTAATTGATATTTATTAGACAGTCATAGTAAAGTAAATAGATCAAGGGAATAATGTTTTTTGGGAAAAAGTGGATTGCAATTCTCGAGGGTAATTTACTCTAGGTAAATCTTTCCCCCTGTATCACATTATCGTCTATCTATCAGACTTGGCAATATGTAACACACCACATGCAAAGAGTATAACATATCAGTATAAATAACTATATGTGTGGAATAATATTATCTGTGTATACCCTGGTCTATTTGTGATATCTAATAACCTGAGTATACATGTAGTTACTCATAGTCCTCACTGTTACCAAGGTAATGCACAAATTATTTATCAATACCATATTTACTACATAAATCGATTAACACAGTGCAACTCTCTCAACTTCTCTCTCGCTCTCTCATCTCAACAAATCCCTTCTCCTACCTCCTCTCTCTCCTGTCTCTCTCTCTCTCTCCTCTCCTCCACTACTCCTCGTCATCTCCCCTCCTCTCGCTCAGCTCCTCTCTAACTCCCACTCATATCTCCCACACTCTACCTCACTCCCCCCACCGTCTCTCACCTTCTCCTCATCACCTCCTCTCCGCTCCCCCTTGAGTCCATCAGAAATCTCTCTCCAGTCTCCAATCTCTCTCTGGCTCTCTCTCTCTTGAGAAACCAGACTTGGCTCTTCCGTGATACCAACAGATTTTCATATACTTTTAGTAATTATTTTATTTATTGTTTTCTAGGTTTTAGCACACATCAGTATTAGCATCGGTCTATAGAGCAAGTTAATCAGAAAGAATGAGATTGGTCAGTTATAGCTGAATAGTTACGGTCATAGAATTTACCCTGATAAATGTTGGTAAGCCTGTCGAGGTAGGAAGTGTGTATTTTCAGCAGAAGTTTTGGTAAGGAGCTCTTTTATGAATATCCATAACATAATTTCAACCTAATGTCAGAGAGCAATAAAGGTGAAACGAGACTCAAACCGATCCATTTGGGGGAGGGAAGGGGTAGTTTACCTATGATGCACAGGAAAATCGACTTTAAATCGCCATAAACAGAGAGAAGTTTTGTATCTACGTTTTAAACACTGTTGACCAGCTACTATAAATATACTGATCTTCCTGAGGGAAATGCTTTAGCAACAAATTTGCCTCGATGTAAATTAATTGTTAAATATATAAATGCAGACATGCCATAACTCTACCATTTTGGCTTAATGTCTCAATGTGATCATATGCAATGTTTTCTTTCTGGCCACAGGTAATTTAGACATCTTGAGAATGAGATTACCAATCTTAATGAATCCTGAAGCAATGTAATCAATATCCCACCGACTCAGTATTAACTGATGACTCTCATGCTTGAGGTAAGTCATCCACATATCGACCATATTTTGACACTACAAAGGTAACCTCATCTAAATAATAATAGTTTTACTACTTCTGTTAATCTAATTTGTCGCTAGTTTGTAGTTTGCTAACAGAAAGTTGTACTGCATATCATATTACAGAGGAGTGACCTGTACGATATTATTTTATTCATACCAATAAAGTGGGTGGAGAGAGAGAGAGAGAGAGAGAGAGAGAGAGAGAGAGAGAGAGAAAAAGAGAGAGAGAGAGAGAGAGTGACGTTTCAGTTACTGAAAGAGGGAATCTACTGTTCATTACGAATTAGTTTCGAGAACATTATTGTATGAACAAGTAAAAGTAAATAAGTTTAACATTCGTCACTGTATGTTGTAGAACGTCACCTCCTCCCATTGTGTCCAACCCTTTTAACACTACGACAAGCTCCCTCCCTTCCCATCAAGCTGCGCCATCTATGGGGCAAAATCTTCGATTGATTCAGGGAGGGGAGTGTGAGATCTTACTATATTCAGAGCGAACAAACTATACAACGGATTTACCCAAACCCTATGACTATGTGGCCCACGCGGAATTGCGGCCGAGTGTACATGATATACTCCTATTTGGAAAGGTGTTCCTGCCACAACTCGGAGGCCCAAACCGGCTTCAACCAGACCCTCCCTCCTTCCTTCCTACCTCCAGGGGGGGAAATGGTATGGAGGGGGTGACAGGGAACGCGGGAGTGTGTGAGGGGGGAGGGGGCAAAGAGGAAGGGAGGGAGTGATAGCGTGGCATAGAGGGAGGAAAGGGGAAGGGAGAGAGGGAGGGGAAGGGAGAGAGGGAGGAAAAGGGGAGGGAGAGAGGGAGGAAAGGGGACTGGAGGGAGGGAGGGAAAGGGGGATGGATGGAGGGATTGAAAGCATGACAGAGAGAGGGAGGAAAGGGCCTCGATGAAGGGATTGATAGTATGACAGAGAGAGGGAGGGAGAGGGAGGAAAGTTGAAGGGAGAGAGGGAGGAAAGGAGAAGGAAGAGAGGGAGAGGAAAGGAGAAGGGAGAGAGGGAGAGGAAAGTTGGAGGGTGGGAGAGGGAGTGACAGGGGGAAAGGAAAGAAGGACGAAACAAATAAAGGGCAGGGAACAATAGAAAACGAAAGGTGTGAAACAGAAAAAAGGAGACAAAATTAAAGGAGAGAGAGAGAGAGAGAGAGAGAGAGAGAGAGAGAGAGAGAGAGAGAGAGAGAGAGAGAGAGAGAGAGAGAGAGACATTCGTGACAGAGTGAGGGAGGGGAGGGGGGGTCAACTTTGCCACCCCAATGAGTTGTATCGACCACATGAGTGAGCGTGAGAGAGCATGACCTGTCTCTCTCTCTCTCTCTGCATGACACACACATTACACACAAACACATGCAGTCACTCACACACACGTACGCTCTTACAGTCGCTCTCAATCAATCACACTCACACACACTCACACACACACACACACACACACACACATATAGCCTTTAATATTATATAGGGTCAGGCACACATACACTAACAAATCGGAATATCCGTATCGAACATACAAAGGTTTAAAGTCAACCCGGTCACAAGTTAACCAGAACTAACAGTCTATACACCGGAACTTCGGGGGAGGAAGCCGACTGTATCAATCGGTGCCGTCGGTACTTCCGGTGTTTATCCGGGGTTAAACAAAAACAACAAGACATTCACCACTCACCATCATAATAAACAACTCATTACGGTAAGACAAAAACACTAACAATAACAACAACAAGACATTCACCGATAACCATCACACTAAATAACTCATTAGGACACCAACACCGGTCACACACACACACCAACATTCCTAAATGTATACACGGCCAGACAGACAAACATACATACATACAAACACACACACATACTGCATAGCCTATGCACGCACATCACATTACAAACACGCATACCAACCCTCAAAAATGTACACACACACACACCATAATGAGTTCTTAGTATTGTGGACAATTCAGCTTTTGTGAGGACTGTGAGTGTGTCTATTAGTCTATTAGTCTCTCTGTCTGTCTCTCTCTCTCTCTTTCTCTCTCTCTCTCTCTCTACAACAACAACACCGAGCATAATAACATTAATAATAACTATATTTAAAAGAAAACACAACGATCACATCAAGCCTAAATACCAACAACAAAATAAATAACTTCAATGAAAACTATATTTTACAAAAACAACAATAACAATCACATCTAGCCTTTACAACAACACTTCCAGCAAGAACAGCAAAAACAAGAACAAACTTTCAACAACGACAACAACAACATATCACACTACCCACAATAACAACAATAACAACAAAATTATCTAGCCTACAACAAAATATTAACTAAAACATCCACACTTTCATCAAGAAAAAAATAAATATATACCCCCAAAACAAGTACCGTTACATCTATAGGCCACTACCAACAAGATCAGCAAAACCAACAACAATACAGCTACAACAAAAATAACAACAACTACACAACCAACAAGAACAGCAAAAACAACAAAAAACTTTCAACAGCAAAAACAACATATCACCCTACCAACAAAAACAATAACAAGAACAACGCCACATACCAGTTTACAAAGCCTTGGAAGCACTTACAAGGAGGAAAACTTGAACCAATGGACAAGCCTAGACGAGAGAGAGAGAGAGAGAGAGAGAGAGAGAGAGAAAGAGAGAGAGAGAGAGAGAGAGAGAGAGAGAGAGAGAGAGAGAGAGAGAGAGAGAGAGAGAGAGAGAGCTAGAACTTACCACTAAAGGACAAACCAACCAACCACACACACACACACACACACACACACACACACACACACACACACACACACACACACACACACACACACACACACACACACACACACACACACACACACACACACACACACCGCACTATCAAGAACAGACAAAGAGACTCACTAATGTCTTGGCTTGGTTTTTGTTGTGGATTCGCTGGCTAGGCAATGATTGGCCAACACAATTATATAGATAGATAATAGTAGATAAAAGATAGACAGATGGAAAGATAGAGTTAAGATAGATACAAAGACCCATCACCGGCATCTTTTTTCTTTTGATTTCTCACTCACTCCCTCACTCCACACATACATACACACACACACACTCTTTCTCCCACAAAAGCACCACTAGAGCTTTCTTCTTTTGGTTTCTGATTCTCACACTCTTTCACACACACACTCACACATACTCTCACTCTCTCACGAACCCACCTCCAGCACTCTTTCCATTCAGTTCATATCAATAGCGACCCCCACGGCTTTCTTTCATCTCTCACTCGCTCCTTTCCGATCTCTCTATTTCTCACTTTCTCACTTTCTTACGATCTCTCTCGTTTTCTGTTATTCTTACCATATGTCGACAATTATCTCTCATCCAAACTCACTCTCACTCTCTTGCCCGATCATTCCTTCTCCCCCTAAGGAATCTTCCCGGAATGGACCGCAAGGAGCTTGAGATAGCCTACTATACCTTGTTCCAAGTAGGTAGTCCAGATATTGTTAACCCTAACCTCTGTAACTCAAAAAGGGCTAGGACAAATGGGCTGTAAATTTGCACACCTAGCCTATTCTCTGGCTGACCCTTCCCAGACGGTAGAAAAATAAGCTCGATTACCCTAGCGGCTAGCCATGTGTGAGTTATAGAAATGTATGTTCAAGAGTTAGGGCATACATTCCCTGGTACTTAGCATAGGCAAAAACTATTCCTTGTAGCTCACTCAATAACTAACTAACTAACTAACTATCTCTCCTCTCTCTCCATCTCCACCTCCTTCCATCTCTCCCCCCTTCTCTGTCTGTCTGTCTGTCTGTCTCTCTCTCTCTCTCCATCTCTCCTCTCCTCTCTCTCTCTCACTCAGTTGACAGGCACTATAGATCTACGCTCCAACATCAGAGCGTCTCAGCTACTTTATGACGGGTTCCAATATTACTATGTTAATGAGATGCTGGGCCCTCTAGCTACACATACATATATATACATACACATATACAGTACATACATACAAACACACATAGTCTACACACATCCACATAGTCTACCTACACATATACAGTAGCTTACATACATACAAACACACATATCCTACACACATTCACCCATGCTTAAACACACATACACATAGCCTATACACATTCACACATACTTCAACACACACACACATAGCCTACAAACATTCATACACTTAAACACGCACATTTACACTTAAACACACACACACACTTAATATTGACAAATAAATGGGGCGAAAGATCTCATAATCGCCAACTAATGGAACGAACGTCTTAAAATCTAAAAACGATTATGCTAAATATGAGGGAGAAGAGGATCCAGAAAAAACGACCCATCTTCCTTTAAACTAATATTTTGATTGTTAGTCTGCTTTTGTAGTTTTATATTTGAATATATATAAGTCTAGGCTATCTATCTATATACTCAGGCGCTATCCCCACTTTTCCTTTTTTCTTTTTCTTTTTTTTTTTTTGGGGGGGGGGAATCAAGACAGAGCCAGAATAGGGACAACACAACAGAAAACAATTAAAAAAACAAAACAAAATACAAATTCACACACATCTAGGTCATCCAGGAGAAGACCCAGAGACCAGGGTCATATAGCTTATATAAGTAGGTAAAATATTATAACAAAAAAGCCGTGTAACAGAGGTGTGTGTGGGGAACTGTGTGTCAGTCGACTAAATATAGATAGAATTAAAAAAAGGACGTCGCCGGTACAGAAGGGGTGAAAAAGTAATTCACTCCAGTTTGTGAAAATATGCAAAGGAAAGTTTATTCGATATTTTATTATAGCCGTTTTATTTGCATACTGAAAATGGTGGGGTGGTGAAGAGCTTATTCTAACGACTAGGCTACATAATACTCGTTGTGTGTGTGTGTGTGTGTGTGTGTGTGTGTAAATGTTCACACCTATACCCTAGCTGACTCTTCCCAAATAGTAGACGCATTACCTTGCTTATTCTAGTGCCGGTAGTTTTAGGGTTATAGAGGGTAGTGGTAAAGCTGTGTTGGTCTAATTATAATGAATAGCTTATACCTGTGTTGCTAGATGTCTGAGCCTCTGTAACCAATAACTGTTCGGATTGGGATACCTTAAGCCTTAACATAATTAACATATTATTACGTTTATAATATCAAAAGCAATGGAGCTAAACATGAGGGAGAAAGGGGTCAAGAAAAATATCCCTCAAGTGGAGATCTCCCCTTAAGGCTTAAGGGGAGATCTCCACTTGAGGGATATTTTTCTTGACCCCTTTCTCCCTCATGTTTAGCCCCATTGCTTTTGATATTATAAAACGTTCGCCCCATTAGTTTAGCGATTTTAAGAACTTTCACCCCATATTAAGACCTTTCGCGCCATTCAGGTGTCGATTTTATCCTGGCGAGCGATAGCGAGCCTGTAATTTAAGAGGAACCGGCCTTTGGCCTGGACATTTTTCTACCGAAAAATGTACAAATTTATCTTGAAAGGGACTCAAGGGGGTGTAATTTTAAGCTTGATGGAGGTCTAGGGAACAAACTAAATACCTCCCCTTAACCCCTTCACCACAATGACGCCTTTTTACCTTTGAGTCTGGCTAAAATTACAAGGCGTTATACAGTTCATGAAGGACCTATGTTACTAAGATCGTATTTATCTATTTGAGTCGTATAGGTAATTTACAAACTAAAAAAACTCGTCTAATGGTATCCAGAATATGATGACAATTACTTAATGGTGGTGAAGGGGTTAAAGGGAGCCGAGCCAGGTGTAAATCTTTGACGAAAAACCTACATCGATCAACCCTTTAATGCACACAGGTTTTTCCTAAGCTTAACAAAATCGTCTGAGGGTAGCACAACTAAAACCAAAATCTGGCTTCATCTAATGGCAATAGCCCCATTTAACCCATTCAATACCAGGTGACATCCTTTTCATTGTATTCTGGTAACAATCAGACGACTTTATTCAGCTTAGGACAGATCTCTAGCTATACAAAGGCTTCAAACTATCTCCTGGAACTCTTTTAACTACCACAGATCCTTCCAAAGCTGTAATAATATCGTCTAAATATAGCTAGAATATAATATAACACACGTCGCTATTACTCAAAGGGTTAACATAAAGCCATTATTAAAACCACTATAACTGCATATTACCTCTAAAGACTAGGCTACCCCAAAACCACTATAACTGCATATTACCTCTAAAGACTAGGCTACCCCAAAACTCCAATTTACGTTTAAAGTTGGCGGCTCGACTACCACTTTTTTATTGGCGAGGGAACATTAAGGGGAGGCAGACCGTTTTTCTGGCCCCCTTTCTCCCTAATGTTTAGCCCCACTAGTTTTGATATTATGAGACGTTCGGCCCATTAGTTTGGCGATTTTAACACCTTTCGCCTCATTTCGTTGTCAATTTTAAGACCTGTCGTGCCATTTAGGTGTCGAGTTTTTCCTTGCGAGCGATAGAGCCTGCAATTTCAAGATGAATCGGCCTTCGGCCGGGATTTTTTTCCTACCGAAAAATTTACACATTTATCTTGAAGGGGGGTCTAGGGGGTGTTTTTATAAGCTTGATGGAGGTCTAGGGAGGAAACTAAAAAATATATATGAATAAATGAATTAAAAGACCAAACAAACGGCCAGTCTCCCCGTAAGTCCACAAGATAAGCGCCATAGTACCCCGCTAAAACTCACACTTTTCAGGATTTTAATTAAAGATTTCCTCGTAAGTTAGGCAGGTTAAGATCGCAGGTACTTGGGGTACAGTCGGCCAAATAAGTGATGTCGGGGCAGCAAGTATATTTTGTTCAATAATTGGTATCATTAATATCCTACACTTGATGTCTTCATTTCGTGTGAGCTATACACACGTTCCTACACTTACCCACCCTATTCAACATCTGACAGACATTATTGCATCACAGAGCGAGCCAAACGAAATAACAGCGGAGACATGACTTATTAGCGCTACCGTATAGAGTTTCATTATCTAAAGGCGATGACATACAGTCATAATGGCCGTTCGGTAATTTATTGGTGCAAATCTGATCTGCAAATTTCAGAGAACAATATAAGGTTTAACCCCTTCAACAAGATGGCGCCTTTTTTACCTTTAATTCTGGTTAAATATGACGATTTTATGCAGTTTAAGAAATACGATAACCACAACTACCACTTTCACCACCAAAACTACCACCATCACCACCAAAATACCACCACAACTACCACCATCACCACCACAACTACCACCACCACCACCAAATAACAACCACCACCACAACTACCACCATCACCACCACAACTACCACTATCACCACCACAACTACCACTATCACCACCACAACTACCACCATCACCACACCACCACAACTACCACTATCACCCTCCACAGAGAGCTAAATTATGGAGATTGGAGATAAAACACCGTATTTTTTTGTCAAGGTAAGTTTTTTTTTTTTTTCATGCTCAATTGTCTTTCTCCTGTTGCTCTCGGTGTGTTCAGAGTAATTTCACACGAGGAAAAAAAGCCTACCATTTTTCGAGTAACTTGGAAATAGCCATACGAAACGCCCTTGCCCGATTTTTTAAGGGGAGATGGGTCGTTTTTCTGGACCCCTTTCTCCCTCGTGTTTAGCCCTATTAGTTTTCGGATTTTAAGACGTTCGGCCCATTAGTTTGGCGATGTTACCAACTTTCGTCCTATTTCGTTGTGACGTTAAGGCCTTTCGTGCCATTTAGGTGTCGATTTTTCCTGACGAGCGATAGCGAGCCTGCACTGTAAACAAAACATCTGTAAATTGTAGAGATCATTTCTGGCAATTAGGCTGCCAACATTACCTGTAAAATTTACCGCATTCTGTATACGGTAATCATTTACACAAATAACTGGAATTTACAAACTGACTTGTATTTTTATTAAAGATGTAATTTATTTTTTACAGAAAACCTTGAAATAATGAAAACATTATCTGTAAAAAAATAACAGAATTTATCTGCTAAATTTACATTTCAATTGTATATTTAAGTGTTTCTGTCAAAGTTTTTACAGAATCGTGTAAATTATACAGATAATGTTTGGCAGCCTAATTGCCAGAAATTGTTCCGTAAATTTTTCAGAATCTTGTATTGTTACACTTATATTTGTTCATTATTGGTAACCTAATTCTACCAAAGCAAGATATGTAGGAATGAACACACACACCGTATATATACACACCATCTACCCATGTAGCCTAGGCATATATGGTGCAAAACCGAATATGCATTACCGGGACCTTTGATGTATACTTTACCAACAGCAATATTTCTTACATAACCGGGACCTTTGATGTATACTTTACCAACAGCAATATTTCTTACATAACCGGGACCTTTGATGTATACTTTACCAACAGCAATATTTCTTACATAAATACAATATATCTGCAACACACAAATGTTAAAGACATATAATCATAATTCGCATTTATAATTGACCAACATTGTTTATTATAACCTAGCTTTATCGAGGTGATATTGAATATAAACCGTTACTCATAACAATCCCACCCCACCCTCAGTTAGGTTAGGCTACGTTAAACACCGTGAGTTGTTTGATATAATTATGATGTTCCTTCCAACAACCAACTATACTCCTAAAATCGATTAATGAAATTTACAAACACATGTGGCAGTCCGTGGATTCGAATCCAGGATGCTCACACCGAAAATCAACGTACAGTATACAACGCAACCTTATCTTGTGTCATGCAAAGGCTGTAGGCTACAAATAAAGCAGAACAAAATTATGATTATGGTAGCCTCTTACTTACCGGTAACGTAAACATTGCCTAAAACCAAGCTATGCAGAACCTTGAACGTATTTGGTTAGGCCTACACATTATAGACATGTACAATTTTAAACATAATCAGAAACTAACTTGGACTGTCATTCGTTCAATATCTAATTAAATATCTAGGCCTATAGGGTTGCTTACATCAGCTATACCAGTACCTGTTGGGAAATAAACACAAGGTACTGTACTGTACATTACTACTACTTTCTTAGCCTAGCATAAAAAAAAACGGTATACAAGATAGATAATCGAGTGAGTTGCCTCGGCATATGGAAGTATATGAAGGCGATTCATTCACGGCCACCCCCTCTCAGGGATTACGTCTGGCAATTAGATAGATAGATAGATAGCTATTTAATCATAATATGGTAGGGTAGATATTTTAGTTTTCTACCAAACATTAAGCAATTGTATTCAACTGAAATTAAAATTAAATTCTGGGCAAGGATATAGGCCGATGAATAGGCTAAGCAAAACTTCGAGAAACATACACATAGGCCTACGGTTGGTATTTTTTGTAATAGGCCTAGGCTACTTTTGTTAAAGCTAGACGTGTTTACTCAGTTTAAGAAAGAGCTCTCGTATTCCCGGTATTAGCCTAGCCTATTATCTTATTACAAATGTCAATGTGCATAAAATAGCCTACTTGCAACAAGGGTTCAACAACTAATAGTTGCTTACCAGTTACGACATTCCACAGCAAGAGATGCACCATATCACACTGCTTATTGTCCACTACATATTTCCTGGCGATAATACTGAGCATTTCCACAGCCCATCACGGTTAATAAGGTTGTGGTAATAATTGAGGTAAGGAATAATGTGTGTGGAGCAGGAAATTAGAAAAACTAGCGCACGAAAATACTGCCTGGCCGTCCGCCCAGAAACAAGGCCTAGTATTCAAGGCGTTTTCCCGCCAAAAAGTCATGCGACTCACAGCTCGTGATATATATCGCCACACATAGTTTATTGATACAACAACACTTTTATTATGTCAAAATTAATTCCAATTATTTATAAAGAAGAAATTTCATGAAATATAGCCTGAAAAAGATATTTTTTTCTTCTTCTTCGTTCGAACCCGCCCGCAGACAGCGCAGGTCCACCGGGCTGACCTTTGTATCGGTACTGGCTCAGAAACGTTAGTAAGAGGGAAAGTTTAGAGTAGAAGGATAGTATGAGGGACAGTTTTTTAGACCTACCCATCACGTCCTCTCCCCCCCCCCCCCCCCCTCTACCCATTTCTCTTCCTCCATATCTTTTCTAGTATCCTCTTCATCATCTCCATGTCTTGTGTTTCCATATCTTGTACTAGCCCCAGCAGTGCCCCTACCCCTCTGTCGTCTCTCTGCTTTACTTTCTCCCACCCCATTTCCCCAACTCTATTCCTCATGCATCTCTCCAACGTGTCTCTCTCCTCATCATATTTTGTACACTCCGTTATTATGTGTTCTATGTCCTCGACTATTGGGTCTCCTCCCATTTCGCATTGATTACAGTGCTGTCTCATTCCGTTCCATCTCCTTGTTCTTTCATTTGTCTCTAGGGATCCTGTCCTTGCTTTGAACAGCAATTTAGATCCCCATCCTCCATCATAGAAAAGTTCTCTAGCTGGTTTTTCCTTCCCTCTGTAATATGACAGCGTGGCTTTGTTTTCTACCCCTTCCCTCCACTTTTTTCTTCCCTCCTCTTTTATCCCTTTCTCTATCTCTCTGATACATCCTCTCCCATTTTCCAGTATGACCCAATCCTCTCTCCCATTTCGTTTTCTAAATTCCCCTCCCACACGGTCCTGTTTTATATTTATCCTCCCCAGCCTTCTTTTGCACTCTCTGTTCCATTTACTTTCCTCGCTCGCCCGCCCATCTGTATACCTTCTTTGGCCACCTATTTTCCTCCATCCCCTCTAGCCTCACTTTGTACTTCCCTTTTGCTTTTCCTATCCTTTCTTCAAACGTACTCCATCTCTCCTCGGATTGCTTCTTGTGCTACGATGCTTGAAAAGTTTCATATATAGATGAAGGTAATAGAAGTATCCGGTAACTTTAGTGATAAATTATTGCCTCGTTTTCTAGATACATTGCAAGTGTAAAAATTTAGTTTTCCATTATATAAACAAATATTAAGTATTTAGTGAACTTAATTTACAGTATTTTGTGAACTTAATATATATCAGTGTATAGGCTGCTACAGTTCATAAAGAGCAAATATGGTATACAGTCAGTATTTCTTTAGTTATTCAACACAATGGTTTTATAGTCAATGCCTGTAGCCTAATATAAAATACAGATATTATCTGTATTTTAAGTTTACTGTGAATTGTCTGTTGATATATACAGAGAAAAACATGTACAAATACAGATATTGTTTATAGTGTGTAAATTTAAGAGAAACTGGCCTTCGGCCGAGACGTTTTTCTATCGAAAAATGTACAATTTTATCTTGAAGCGGGATCTAGGGGGTGTTTATCTAAGCTTGATGGAGGTCTAGCGAGGAAAATAAAAATAAATAAAAAATACATGAATTAATAGGCTAGACCAAAAAAAGCAGCCACTGTCCTCTTAAAGCTGTTTGTTGTTGTTGTTGTTGTTGGCTTTTGTTTTAGGTGTGCTCTGGTCTGGTGGGAGGGGGGGGGGGGGGGGGGGCAGGTCAATGTACAATCGCGCGGTCATTAACCTCTTTTGTACCAGCGACGAGGCCTTTTCAATTTTATTTTAGCTAGATTTAGACGATTTTATGAAGATTACGAAAGATGTATTTAGCTAAAAGGATTAATTGAGATAGTTTGTAGCCTTTTAATGGGTAGACGTCCTAAGCTGAACAAAATCGTCCAATAGTTGCCAGAATGTAACGAAAAGTACATCACCGGTACAGAAGGGGTTAACCCCTTCTGTACCAGCGACGAGGCCTTTTCAATGTTATGCTAGCTATAATTAGACGATTTGGTGCGGTTTAAGAAGGATCTGTGGTAGTGAAAAGAGTTAAGTGAGATCGTTCGAAGCCTATCAATTACTGGAGGCCCTTTTTAAACTGAATAAAATCGTCTAATAGTAGCCACATTAAAGTTAAAAAGACGTTATCGGTACAGAAAGGGTTAATAAAGGATCCTCCGAAATACAAAAATCAAGTCAAGAATCAACAAGAAGCTTCAATTGACCACTTGCGAATTTCAGGCTATAAGGAAGTTTGAGCTATAAAGGTCGATATTAAACAGAACTGCTACAACAATGAAAGTTTCTGATGGATAGAAAGTATGTTGAAATTGGTTTTATGTATTTATATATGCAATAGAACCATATGTTAGCTCGTAATTCAGCTAAATATCGATATACAAATTGACCACTTGCGAATTTTATATATGTACACCAACACAGTGCTTGATAAGCATAGTGGAAGGATTTTTGGTCAGCAGTAACAATGAATTATGGTAGAAAACACGTTATAACATTAGGCTACAACATTTGTACGCACTGTTTGCTAACTCCTGAATGAAAGGTAATTTGTTTGCTTTACGTGTACATTTTTGAAGTGTTTGTTCGTAATGACATAATTATATGTTGTGTAGAAATCTTAAACTTATATATATATATATACAGTATATATAACCTCGATACAATTGTGTATATCGAGGTATTTCGTATGTTTAAGATCTCTAGACAACATATAATTGTCATTACGAACAAACACTTCAAAAATGTACACGTAAAGCAAACAAATTACCTTTCATTCGCTAAGGTACGACGAGGTAAGTGATATGGTATAGGTGGCAATATGCGGAAATGGATTATAAGGGCATTCCGCCCCCTCTGACAAAAGTCTATCAATCTAGATGTGACACGGATTTTACAATGTTTCAGAGATACATTAGCCTAACCTAACAACCTTACCTAACCTATCCTAGTATTATGGGTGGGGGATGCCGCCCCCACACCCCAGCTGGTTGGGTAAAACGGTAGAAATCCAGTTGGGGTGGATTTTCGTAAGGGGGTCAGAGGGGGCGGAATTCCCTTATAATCAATTTCCGCATATTGCCACCTATACCACATGACTTACCTTGTCGTACCTTCCTGTTAAATACAATAGTAATTTGTTTAGCTCGTATAGGTGCAATTATAGAATAATTCCCTTTCGGTAGCATTCAACAAGACTACATCGGCCTTATTTACCATGCTTTTTGTTTTTTCTTTTCTTCAAGGAATATAGTGTTCTAGGATATAGTTGTTTTTCATGTTTTGAGTGGAGGATTTGCACTAGCTTACCCAGTATTTATCAATTTGAAGATACGACATTAAATGGCGCCATTTATTGGGTGAATCGCGCTTTTACAGTAGGTAAGGGAAATTGTGGGGTAAATTGGATACACGATGGGTTGAGGGGGGCGTTGCCACCTTCGATTTAGTGTCATCCTCATATATGTAAGGGGCAAAAACAGGTTGCCGGTATTTCGTTTTGTGAGTAACGCTCATGCCATTTATTGGGTGAATCGCACTCACCGCATCTTTCAAAACAAGGAGAGTCAGGTCGAAGGATTTATTGTGCGCAATGCTTTGTTTACGGTCTGGACTAATTATGTTCGTGTTATTTTTCGGTGTAATCGGGGTTTTTAAAGTGTCGATAACAAAATTCCTCCATGCGGACTATAATGAGAAAAATATGGGGTCTATTGGTCCCTATTTTCCCTAATAAATTGTTTCTAATAGGGCGGATGTAGTGTCCACTGTGTCCTTGAAGATTATCCAAAAATATTCTCCCACAGTGGATTACACATGAGTAGGCTACAGTATAAGGATTCCATAGACCTCCATTGGATAATATTCAAGGACACCAGTGCGACGTTATGATAAACAATTTATTAGGGAAAATAGGCACCAATAGATTCGCCATATTTTTCTCTATATAGTCCGCATGGAGGATTTTCGTTATCAACAAATTGTAAAATACCCACTTCACAGACAAATACACCAAAAATCTAAGTCAAAGCGGGGGCGGCAGCCCCCACCTATAATACTAGGATAGGTTAGGTAAGGTTGTTAGGTTAGGCTAATGTCCTTTCAAAGGGGTATAGGATAGTAAACACCTAGGATAGCCTATACCCGGTCAGAGGTAAGAAGAATAAGAAGAGTCGGTCAATATTTAAGTCGCACCACAGCTGGGATCTCATTTATATGCTTCATGCCAGCCTAGGCCTACTTTTTATCCACGGGATTTTTTTTTTTTTTTCTTGACTTAAATTGTTTTTTAGCATAGGCTAGGCTAAACCTAACCAAAAAACCTAACCTAATAGCCCCCAAATACATTTAGGTTAGGTTTTTTGGTTAGGTTAAAAAAAAAAAAAAAAAAAAAATCCCGTGGATAAAAAGTATAGGCCGGTAAATTGATACGATGTGACAGTCACGAGTTTTAGCATGTGTGTGTTTTGTTTTTTTGCATTTTTTCTTTGATATACAGTGTTGTTTTACCTAACTAAGAAACCTAACCTAACCTAAAAGTAATACGTGGATAGAAACTAACCTAAAATGTACGCAATTACCAAAGCAGCACTGGATCGCGCAACTGTAAGGTCCCCCCGAGTAAGGTAGGAGGGAAAAACAAATCTAGGCCTAGGCCTATAAAGCAGAAATCCCATAAAACAGGACTTGTCATTATGCAGACAAGACTGTGTTTTACCCTATATCTCCCTTATAATACATTTGCGAAGGGAAGGACATATATAGGACTGAAGACTATTATATAACATATATACCTATAGGCTACACAAACATCGATGGGGCTTGTAACTGTCACACCGTAAAATCTTACCTATAGGCCTATAGCAATGAAGCATAGAATGATAGGAACCCAAAACTACCATTGGAAATGAGATCCAAGCTGTGGTGCGACTCGTAAATATTGACCGAAGTCCTGCAGTAGTCTCCTTGAATGCTACCCTACATTGTCCCTAATAAATTATGTATAATAAGGCTGCGAGCCTATTATCTCCAATGGAATTAAAAATAGACGGGAACATGATAGCAAACGTCCGACGTCAACGCTGTCATGTTTACATTTGTCGATCGCCATAGGCCTAGTTAAGTTCGCGTCTAATTTGACGGCATTTTTTTCGGTTATTTGCCCCCTGCTGGCAATATATATGTGGATGACAATATGTGAATGCCCCCTCAACATATTATTGTATCGAAAGGCAAGTCAAAATAGACGGGAACACGATGGCAAGCGTCCACTACCGCTCCGCATAGGATAGTGTAAACAAGAGTGGCGGTACGCCCGCGGCCCGCACTTAACATTCTTGCCCAATCCCATCCTAAAACAATCTAGATTCCTTAAAACAATCCAAATCCCTAACACAATTCCAATCCCAATCCCTAAAAACAATTCCAATACCCCAAACAATCCCAATCCCTCAAAACATTCCCAATCCCTAATAGGCAACCATCAACATTTCCCCAAACAATCCCAATCCCTCTACCTTGTTCTCTCCTGGTCCTGGCAGCTCGGTGGTGGTCCTCATGTTGTTGTTGGTGGTAGTAGTCGTGGTGGTAGTTGTGGTGGGTCCTGCCCCCCCTCCTACCATGTTGTGACCCCCCCGTTGAAGACGCCCCCACCACCCCCAACAGGAGGAGAAGGAGGAGGGGGAAGGTGGAGGTCGAGGAGGAGGGGGAGGAACTGGAGGATCGCGTAGACATCTTGTAACTCGTAATTCGCTGTTTCCTTAATAATCTGTGCGTCACGTTGGGATCGCGGATGGTTTTGGTTCGTATCTCACTGCGCTCATGCTATTTTTCTAGTGGTCAGTCCCCTCCCTGCGAGCTATGTGGGGATACTCGGATGTCTTTGTAGTGGTGGGAGGGAGCGGCGAGGTGGGTGCGAGTTCGGGAGCATGGGAGGTCTCGGGGAGCGTAGGTCCTCTCACTGTGCCGGTCGCCTCTCGACTGTCGGACTGAAGTCTGAAGGGAGGGGCGATGTTTTGGTTGGGTGGAGGGTGGGAGGGACTAGGAGGGATAGGAGGGTAGAGGGAGGGAAACACGTGTGCCATAATATACATCCCCCCCCCCTTCCCTTCTACTTCCTATCCATTTTCTATTTCCAGTCTCTCTCTCTCTTTCTCTCTCGCTCTCGCTCTCTCTCTCTCTCTCTCTCTCTCTCTCTCTCTCTAACATGTTTGCAGATTTTCTTTGTTTAGCGGTAATCCTTCCACACCTTTCAACCAACAGACAGGTGAGACTATGCATATCCATTGTTACTTGTTTTCCTTTGTAATATCCGTCCAAATATTGCCAACATCGCTTATGTAAGGTACGGTTGGCCACATAAGTTTTGTTCCTCTGTGATCTTACACATGGAAATATAATGCGCATGATTGAATTACGAGTGCAGCTTCTTGTCCAATGGTTATCTCATCTGATTAGTCAACTGATAGTTAAAAGATACCACACTCGCAATTCATTCTTACTAATTTTCCTTTCATACACGAGTTCACGACGAGGAACAAAACTTATATGGCCAACTGTACGCTCTAAATTTGAGTTTGTTTTCTTTTTATAGCTCCCATCGAAAATTCCAAAATCCAAATCCCCCCCTCCCAAATTGGCAAACATGCAACCCCTCTTTTGGCCAGTGTTACCATATCCCAGGCCTTTATTGCTCCCCCCCCCCCCCTTCTCTCTCTCTCTCTCTCTCCTTTTATGGCTGTCTATCTTTCATTTCTCTGTTCCCTTCCACACTATTTCAGCTTCCTTCCTCTCGTTTTGCTCTGTATCTCTCCCCCCCCCCCCCTCTCTCTCTCTCTCGCTGTCCTCCCTCCTTCTCTCTTTGTTCCCTCCCTCTACCTTTATTCCTACCGTCTCTCTCCTTATTCCCTTCCCCTATCGCTCTCTTCCCTCCCCCCTCTGTCTCTCTTCCTTCCCCCTCTCTCAGTTCCCTCCCTCTCGCTTTCTCTCTCTGTCCCCCCCTCTATCTCTCTATTACCTTCCTCCTTTTTTCTCTCTGTTATTGCTTCACCCCATCCTCTGACAAAATTGTTCCATATTTCCGCCGATGGTATCTAACCGTTTTTCAGTACTTTTTGTCTTTCCACTCAATTATTTCTGTTTCACCCATCACATTTTCATTCATAATACCGATTCTTTTTTCATATTCTCGTGTTTTTAGATCGTATTATTTGCTTACGTTTTATTTAGCCTACGACCAATTTCTGCTAGCAGTTCGATCTACTAATATTACTTCAATTATCGATTAACAATCACCCGCACTTCCTAATGTTTTGTATAATAATATAATATATGAATAATCACTCTCACTCTCCTTCGTGGTTGTAAAAACATTACTATTGTGCTATAATTAATATGACATTGCTTAATAAAGGACTATACCCTGATCCAAATAGGTAGGCCAAAACTATAACTCAACAAACGACTAGAGTAAATTTACAGCCCATTTGTTCTAGCCCCTTTTTTATTATAAAGGACTAGGTTCACACTTTCTGGTCAACCTATTTGGAACAGGGTATAGTAGTTATTTTCTAAGCTGAAATGCCACAACCAAGTGGAAGCTATAAGAGTACAATCGGCCAAATAAGTGATGTCTCGGCACCAAGTATATTTTGATCAATAAATGGTATCAGCAATATCTAAACATGTTTTCTTCGTTTCGAGTGAGATATACAAACATTTTCCTACACTTACTCACCCTATTAAGCATCTGACAGATATTAATACAGCACCGAACGAGCCAAACGTAATGACAGCTGAGACATGACTTATTAGCGCACCGTACATGAGTTCACCATCAAAGTGGAAGGAAATCGGGAGTTAAGGGGAGGCAGACCGTTTTTCTGGACCCCCTTCTCCCTAATGTTTAGTCCTACTAGTTTTGAGATTATAAGAC
The DNA here is from genome assembly GCA_032716605.1 of Paralithodes platypus. Classification (NCBI taxonomy): domain Eukaryota; kingdom Metazoa; phylum Arthropoda; class Malacostraca; order Decapoda; family Lithodidae; genus Paralithodes; species Paralithodes platypus. The sequence goes on from CM064504.1 coordinate 11,550,748, forward strand.
GTATAGTTTGGCGATTTTAACACCTTTCGCCCTATTTCGTTGTCAATTTTAAGACCTTTCGTTCCATTTAGGTGTCGATTATTTTCTGGCGAGTGATAGCGAGCCTGCAACTTTAAGAGGAATCAGCCTTCGGCCGGGACATTTTTTACCGAAAAATGTACAAATTTATCTTGAAGGGAGTCTAGGGGTGTTTTTCTAAGCTTGATGGAGGTCTAGGGAGGAAACTAAAAAAACATATGAATAAATGAATGAATAGACCAAACAAACGGCCAGTCTCCCCTTAAGCTCAGAAAACGAACCATCATAACCCAACTAATCTCACAGGAGAGCCATTAGAGGCAAGCTAAATCCTATTCAATCACATTACTAGATAGATTGGTCTATCACTCACGCCCAGCCTCCCTTGATACACTGCTGAGAGAGAGAGAGTGTGTGTGAGAGAGAGAGAAAGTACAAAGGAGCACAAAGGAAATCAAGCAACAACAGATCCAGCGACCCCTCAAGATTGCTTGCCCTCCTAAACATTGATGGTCAAGTCTCCAAACAGTGGTTTAGAGAGAGAGAGAAAGACAGAGGGGAGAGAGAGGAAAGAGGAGAGAGAGAGAGACAGAGAGACCGGAGCTACCATACCGCCTAGAAACTTCATTCCACCAACCCCAAGGGCTTGAAGACAAGACTTTGAATGAAATATATATGTAGAAAAAATGAAACCGTCCCTCAATGGTAACTTGTCTTAGATAGTTGTGATAAAAATAATATAAGCATTTTGGAGTCTCTCTATATAGAAGAAAAAAAATGAAACCTTTGTTACATCATCTTCACTAGCCACACATTTGAATAACGGCCATCTCGACTCTGCTCCTCAAAGCTTGGGGTTCCCATAGGAGCCTCTTTCCCAGTGGAATATCTGTCCCTTGCCCTAATGAACATATGAATGGTCTCGGGAGCAAAACATAGCCTTACTTTAACAATATCCTTAACCCATACAGTACCGGTGACGTTCTTTAACAATATCCTTAACCCATACAGTACCGGTGACGTTCTTTAACAATATCCTTAACCCATACAGTACCGGTGACGTTCTTTAACAATATCCTTAACCCATACAGTACCGGTGACGTTCTTTAACAATATCCTTAACCCATACAGTACCGGTGACGTTCTTTAACAATATCCTTAACCCATACAGTACCGGTGACGTTCTTTAACAATATCCTTAACCCATACAGTACTGGTGACGTTCTTTAACAATATCCTTAACCCATACAGTACCAGTGACGTTCTTTAACAATATCCTTAACCCATACAGTACCGGCGACGTTCTTTAACAATATCCTTAACCCATACAGTACCGGCGACGTTCTTTAACAATATCCTTAACCCATGCAGTACCGGTGACGTTCTTTAACAATATCCTTAACCCATACAGTACCGGTGACGTTCTTTAACAATATCCTTAACCCATACAGTACCGGTGACGTTCTTTAACAATATCCTTAACCCATACAGTACCGGTGACGTTCTTTAACAATATCCTTAACCCATACAGTACCGGTGACGTTCTTTCCTTTATATTGTGGCAACTATTAAGCCGATTTTATTCAGATTAGAAAGGACCTCTAGCAATAATAAGGCTTCAAAGTATCTCAACTAACTTTTTTAACTATCACATATCCTTCCTAAGCTGCTAAATATCGTCTAAATATAACTAGTATATAAGATAACACACGTCCCTGGTACTCAAAGGGTTAAAACTGACGTGGGTCATACCTGCTAAGAACCATCGAATCTGATTCGCCCCCTTTCCTGACACAATAAATAAATACAAATAGAAAACAAAAGTGATCGATCAGTTCAATAACTTAAATTTAAGCAACATAATATTAATTAAAGTTGCAAGCAACGTTGTCCGGGGTTCGAGCGGTTTTGCAAGCAAGGTATTGTGTTGGGTACAAGAGCTGTGTCACAGATATCAAAAGATCATTTAACTTATCGGGCATGGAGAAACTACAGAAGGAACAGATTGTGCAAACAAACCAGAGTGAGAGAGGGAGAGATTAGCTGTATAAAAGATCTGCCTCTATTCGTTTAGTAACAGAGTTGTAGATATGTGGAATAGGCTACCGAGTGCTATAATGGGATCAAGAACAATAGAGGTTCAACTTGAAATTAGATAGAACGAGATGGGTTGGGTGTGAAAGGGATCTGCCATGTGTAGGTCAATCGTCTCTCTGCAGACTCCCGTTTTCTTATTTTTTTATGTTCTCATTTGTGAGGGAGAGAGAGTATGGCGAGAGAGAATAGGATGTCGTAAACGTAAGCATTCACTTTTTGGGATATTTTATTAGTTTCCTTTTTTGTCACTAGATGGCGTAGGTCTTCACTTTTGGGGTTTATTTATTTGTTTCTTTTGTTGTCACTAGAAGGCATAGGCCTTCACTTTTTGGGATAAATAAATAGTTCCTATTTTTGTCACTAGATGGCATAGGCATTCACTTTCATGGCATATATATTTGTTTCCTATTTTTGTCACTAGATGGTGTATGTCTGTCAGATGTTGCAATAAGGTAGTAATGTCAGCCAGATGTTGGAATAAGGTAGTAATGTCAGCCAGATGTTGGAATATGGTATTAATGTCTGCCAGATGTTGGAATATGGTAGTAATGTCTGTCAGATGTTGAAATTGGTTAGGCCTATTATATATCTGCCAGATGTTGAATAAGGTAGTAATGTCTGTCAGATGTTGGAATATTGTAGTAATGTCTGTCAGATGTTGGAATATGGTAGTAATGTCTGTCAGATGTTGGAATATTGTAGTAATGTCTGTCAGATGTTGGAATATGGTAGTAATGTCTGTCAGATGTTGGAATATGGTAGTATGTCTGCCAGATGTTGGAATAAGGTAGTCATGTCTGCCAGATGTTGGAATAAGGTAGTAATGTGTCAGATGTTGAAATATGGTAGTAATGTCTGCCAGATGTTGGAATATGGTAGTAATGTCTGTCAGATGTTGGAATAAAGTAGTAATGTCTGTCAGATGTTGGAATATGGTAGTAATGTCTGTCAGATGTTGGACTATGGTAGTAATGTCTGCCAGATGTTGGACTATGGTAGTAAGGTCTGTAGGGTACCCAATCAAAATATAGATTCCATAAGGGAATTAAGCGTGCACTTATGATGAGTACGCCATGGTGCTTCCGCGCGGGCTATTCAAAATGCTGGCGCAGGATGTTGAATAGAGACTATTACTCTTAATAGGCGAAGTCGTCAATGATGGAGGGGCCCTATTAAATATAGCTAGAATTAAAGATGACACGTCGCTGGTACTCAAAGGGTTAACCTATAACTTCTGCAACTCAAAAAGGGCTGCAGGAAATGAGCTGTCAATTTATACACTTATATTATTCCATAGCCAAGTCTCCCTATCTGGTAGAAATATTAGCTCGATTATTCAATTCCTGTTTGAGTTAATGAGGTTAGGGGTCACGATTTCTGCCCAACCTACAATGAACGGACTATAGTAGGCGGTACAGGTTTTTTCAATCACCATTTTACCATCACAATGTTAAGAATTTATTTATGTATGTATGTATGTATGTATTCAAATTCAAATAATCAAAGTCAAATATTTATTTAGCCATCAAATATACAATAAGTCCAGAATTTGTATACATGGAAGTCAACTGGCTAAGCCTTAGGAGAGAAAACCCTCTTTAAGGCACCTTGATTTATGTATCTATGTATGTATATCGTATATTGGGGGCAGGAGGCTAGGAATCCTCCTCCCCTAGTCAAATTCTCCTACTCAACGAGACTAAGGGGCGAAGGAATGCGAAAGTGGTCCTGGACCCTAGGAACTGGAACTTTACAGGTTTCTGTTCGGGCTCTGTCTCGAGTCGGCCGCCCCCAGCAATGGGGTATGTGCCTGAGTATATACATACATACATAAATGTATGTTAGTATGCATGTATCTGTTTATGTAGAATTATATGCATGTATAAACTCAGGCACATCTTTATAAATTCTACAATATGTGTGGATATTGAAAGAAAGGTTAAATTATATATTTATTATGCATGGAGAATATTACTAAAAGTACATTATATTGACAAATGACAAGGAGGGCAGCATTTACAATACGAAATAAAAGTTATTAAAATAGAGCACCAAATAGGTTAAAACAAACATTAAAAATAGGATGTTAAAATATTTGAGCGAAGATTAAAATATTTTGAGCTTCTAATAAATGACTAGTATAGAGTCTTCAACGCATATAATACATTAATTTGATAATACACGCCTAAGTTAGAATATATAACCCTGTTTAACCCCTTCAGCACCATGACGTAATTTTAATCTTATTTCTGTTACCATGAGACGATTTTATTTAGTTTGTAATCTACCTCTAGGGCTTAAAGGGATACAAGAGATCTCGATAAAACCCTTTGAATAACATAGGTCCTTCTTCTTATACTGTAAACAAATCGTCAAATTTTAGCTAGCATCAAAGGTAAAAAGGGGTTTACAAGATTAGTGAAAGGTCAATAGCGCAGACAAACTAGAAATTATACTCTGGGAGAAATTTTAGAAGCTGACTTAATCATTGAATACATGGAGGTAATTATTATAAAGGTTAATCGAATGAAAGGATAAGGGCATTACGTAAAATACCAGTAGTTAACCCCTTCTGTACCGGAGCCGTCCTTTTCATTATATTCTGGCTACTATTAGATTATATACAGTTTAACCCTCTCACGTTCTTGACGCAATTTTGAGCCTATTAGGGATACTTTAAAGCCTTTGTTATCATCAGGGGTATTTAGAAACCTTTAGTTTAGTTACTTCAACCTCTGCAGTTGTCTTTGAGTTAGCTGTGGGCAGAAAACTAATTTTGGAGAGGTAATTATAAGAGTGAGAGAACTCTATTTAGTATTGCTAATCTGGCAACCTCTGCGTCATATGGTCGTGAGAGGGTTAATAAGGGCATCCAGCAATTAACAAGCTTCGAACTATCTCGCTTATCCTTTTCTACTACCACAGATCCTTCTTATACTTCACCAAATCGTCTAAATATGGCAAGATTCAAATACAAAAGACGCCGCCGGTATAGAAGGGGTAAAGGGAGTTAGGGGTCATTACTTTAGAACATACACAAACAACCTACATTTACTAGACGTTCACCTATAATTACTAAAAGTTTAAAAAGTTGGGTATACGACCGATTATGGAAGAACACTCACTCAAACACATTATATTAAAATTATAATAAAAGACTAGAGAATTGTCTATAAAACATACAATATTATCAAGTCCATACCTTTTGTTAGATTCATGTTATCACCAACCCACCAATTAACTAATTAACCTAATTAATTCAATTAATTTAAGATCCAGAAAGATTAAAAGATTTTCAGGAAAGATTCAGATATTCAGGAAAAACTCAGATATTCCGGAGAGATTCAAAGTATTCCAGAAATGATTAAAGACTTTCCAGAAATATTTAACCATTACAATTGCAATAATGTATACCCAACACCAATCTCTCTCAGATGAATTTAAATAAAGCATGCGTTCCTCCCAGGATTCGAACCTGTGACACCCCATACAGAGCTTGAACACACTAACCATTACACAACCAAGAAAGTTAAAATTACAGCATATGACCAAGATAAATATCCATTTATAAAATACTGGATATCAATCTAATCATGTAGTGGACCTAACTGCACTATGAATAGCCTAACTCATATGATTAGATCATAATGGTATTCTGAATAAAAAGTATGTACTGTATATGTATATACACAGACACACTCCACAGCCGAGGGTAGCCGACTCGAGACAGAGCCCTAACAGGGACAACGCACCACAATAACATAAATAACATAAATACAAATTCACATACAACTAGCAATATATTTAAATCACTATCTAAATTAAAGGTATAAAATCTAGGTAATTGTAAAGGCCAACCGGAAGAGAAGGAGGCGAGGGAATAATTTAGGATGGGATTCGATCATTTGGGTCTATTTGCACACATGTATTTTCACCCTCACTAAAGCTGTAGTTTCGTTCTCTTGGCAGTTTGTTCTCTTCCAGGATTATTTTTGTCTTTATATTGTGTCTTCCCTGTTTTGGTTTGTTTATTTTGCAAGTTTTACATTATAATCATTGGACTATTTTATACAGCTTAGGAATAATAAATCGGTCTTTTCCATAATTATTTGTTGGTTTCATTAGACTATTTTATGCAACTTAGGGAAGATCTGCTGGCCAAATTGCTAGAAACTGTCTCAATTAACCCTCCGAGTTCAACATTCTTCCTAAGCTTAATCAAATCGTCAATACTTGCCAAAATAAATTGAATGAATTGTATACACTCTTAAGATTGGTCAAGTTAGGTTAAGCTCAAGTTATAGATACAAGTTTATTAAATTAAAGTAGCTTTGAATAAGCTAAAGCTAGGCTAAGTTAGGTACTATCAACTTAAAAATAAGTTAAATTAAAGTTAGGTTAAATTAAATTTAAGTTAGAATTGAATTAGATTTAAGAGTATAGTTAGATTAGGTTTCAACGAATAGCTATATTTTACTTCCTATATAAGTTTTGTATCTTTAAGGATACCTAACCTATATATTATTTCCTAAATGTGGGCATTATCCCCCTGAAGGCCATTTATGAAGAGGTCCTGATAACGTAGGTGGCATTAAGATAGTGAGGCCTCTTCCTCTGTCCTCCCTCCTCACTCTCTTTATCATCTTTGTTGCTCTCACCATCATCATCAGCATTGTCCCTCCATCTCTTCCTCTCCTCGCTACCTCCTCCCTTCGCTAATTCGTCTTCCTCATTGCTTTCCCCAACCTCTTTCCAATCGCTCTGTATTTGCTGATTCTCGGTCTCTCCTTCGCTGGCGTGATTTCTGACTTTCCTCTGCAATTCAGTTTCGTTTTCTTCCTTTTCTCTCGCATTCATCATTACTTTCTCATCTTCTGCCACTGTTTTCCATTCTCTGTTCCCTACGTTCTCATACTTCCTTCGCCCATTTCTCGTCTCCTGGTCTGCTGAATCATCAGCTAGGTTGTGGTTCTCATCTACCTTAGGCCTTCTCTTCAGTTTCCCCATTTTAGTTTCCCCTCTTCCCATTTTCTTTCCAGTCACTCCCTCGTTTTCTTTCCCGTTGCGAAGGTGGTGTTTTTCCGCGCCCATATTTCTCTCCCCTGTCCTTCCATCTTCGTTATCACCATTTGTGTCAATTACCTCTTTATTGGCTCCCCCGCCCGTCAAGCTCTCCAATCCTCCGTCTTTATCAAATATTTCCCTGTCTCTTTGTTCGTCCAATTCGTCGTCCTCGCTGCTGGAAGTGACGATTACGCTGGGCTTTCTTCCGGTTCTGCGTTTTGGGTTTATTATTTCTTCTTCCTCTTCTTCGTTTGTTATTCTATTCTCTCTGTTCTCTGCTCTTTCCTCTTTCGTTCTCAAATTATCTACTTCAGTTTTCTCTTCAGACTCTAGCTCTTTCTCTTGTTCCTCCTCATGGATGTCATATTTATCTTTTCCTTTGGTTTCCCCTTTCATCTTCAGTGTTTTCTTGGTCATATCCCTGGCGGCTCTTTCCTTCATATCGGCCATACTCTTCTCGATCTTTCTTATAATCTCCATCACCAACGAGCTCTTCTTCTCCAGTTTCTTATCTTTCTTTGAGTTTCCCGTCTCGTTCGTTTTCTTTACTTTGCTACTACCTTCTTGCTCGTCGATTGGCCTGTGTTGTGGGGTTGTTTCAGTTGCCATATTTCCCTTTCCCTTCTTTCTTTCTTCCTCTGGTTCTTCTATTGGCTTGTGTTCCATTGCTTCTTGTTTTATCATTTCTCCTTCCTCTTGCTGTTCCATCTGTTTATGGTCTTCCGTTTTCTGTTGCGCCATTCTTCCCATTTTCTCAGGTTCACCTTCCAATGGCCAGTGTTCCTTAGTTTCCTGCACGGATAACTTTACTTTTCTCTCCTTTTCCCCTTCTTCCTCATTCACTATCTGTCCATTTTCTTCAATTTCTTCATTATCTTCATTCATTATCTCAGTTCCTTCGTCTAATACTCCATTTCCTTCATATTCTGGTTCCTCCGAGTAAGGATAGTACCTCTTCACTGTAATGGGCCTGGGCGTATCCTTCCTCTTGGCTGCTTTGTGGGCGTGTGGGAGGGAGGGCGTGATGAAGAGCTTGTTGTGGGGTCGGGGGGGGGGGGGGGGGCGCTTGGGGGTGGGGGTGAGGGTGCTGGTGACGGTGATGGTGGGAGGGGTGCTGTGGGGGTGAGACGACGCGGGATTGGGTGGGAGAAATAGCGCGTTCGTGGGAGAGGGAGTCGGCAGGTCTGTTGAGATGGATGGCATGGGTGTATAAGAGGTAGGGGGTGTGGGGGAGAAAGTGGGATAAGGGGTGGTAATAGGTGTTGGTGAGGGAGTACTACTGGGTAAGGGGGTGGGGGTGGGTGAGGGTGTTAGACTGGGTGGGTATACGCTATGGAGTGAGGTTGAGGGGATGGGTATGTATGAGAGGGTGGGCGAGGGGGCAAGATTAGTTGAAGATGTACACATGGGGGTAGGGGAGGGGGTGAGGGTAGGCACGGGCGAGGGGGTGAGAGTCGGTGTGGGTGAGGGGGTGAGCGTGGGTGAGAGAACGGGTGACCTAATGAGGGTTGAGGAGTCTGGTGAAACAGACGAAGAAGGTGAAGACGCAGGCGATGAAGAGGGTGTGAGGGAGGGGGCGGCTAAGAGTACAAATGTGGGTTCTGGAATGGCTGTGGATTCCGTAGAAGGCGTTATTGTACCCGGAGAAGAAGTGGGTGTTGTGCATGTTGCTGTCGTGGGTGTTGTAGTGTGTGCGGGGGAGCTTGTAGTGTGGATAGGACTAGAAGGAAAATGAGTGTTCTGCGTCAGTGTGTTTTTGTCGAGTGCGTTCTGAGAAGGTGCATATTTCGTGGGTGTATTCTTTGTGGAGGGGCTTAATGTTGGTGTGCTCTGCATGGACTGAAGTTTGCTGAGGCGAGTGGGTGTAAGTCTGGTGAAAACAAGTGACCGGTTCACTGGAGAGGATAAATCAGACCATCCCTCAGCTCTCTGGCATACGGGTGTCCTAGGAGTAGAAGGGCCTGTGGGTGTACTTGGTAGGTGCTTGGAAGTGGATCTGGGTGTCTGCGGGTTTGCAGATTTGGTCCTGGGAGGCGTTGATGTGGGTGTAGTGGCATTCCTTGGAGTGCTGGGGGTTAGTGTAAGCTTAGGAGTTTTGATGGGAGTGTTGGAGGGTGTTTTAGTGGGCGTATAAGTGGGGGTTCTGCTGGGTGCGTTATTGGTACACATCCTTGGCGTGTTGGTGATGGGCTTGGTCGCTTTCGTTGGCGTATTGGTAGATTTGACTGGCGTCTTACTGGGTGCAATTTGCTGTGATTTAGGGTTGTCACTCGGTACCAGATTCTTCAGGGGCTTCTGGCAGGCAGACGTCTTGGAAACAGAAGTGCCTCGAGTTCTTTTAGGCATGGTTGTAGCTTCAGATTTGGGCGTAGCATTTGTGGGTGTGGATGGCTTTGAAGTATCAGGCTTATGGGATGGAGAGCCTTCTTTGGGTGGAGGGGTTAGGTTTGGAGCAGGCGAGGAATCAGTACATGCGGGCGTGTAAGATGAGGATGTATTGCCAGGAGTGGATTTGACAGGTGTACAATTTATCGACGTGGACTTGGCAGGCTTAGATATGTTGGGCCCGGGAGAATCGGATTGCATATTTCGCTTCACAGGCGAGTTTTTAACAGGTGTGGAGTTCAATCTGGACGTAGTTATTGATGTTATGGGTTGATCAGGTGTGGGAGTGGCAGTACTGGGCGACGCAGGTGTGGCTATGTTAGGACTGGAAATGCCAGGTTTGGAAGAGGAAGGCTTTGAACTGGAAGATTTGAGACTGGAAGACCTGGAACAGGCGGGCGTGGAAGTCAAAGGTGTGGCCACGTACAAACTTGGGCTGTCAGGTTTAGGAGCGTAAGGTTGGGGATGGAAGGGTCTGTAATCGCCTATTACAAGACACAAAGGCGTGGTGGGTTCCTCCTCCTCTTCCTGCCCCATCACAGAGTCGGACACGCACCGGGCCCTCACCACGTAGTTCTGGTTCTCTTCTTTCTTGGCTTCCACTTCCCATTCCTGGAAAGCAAGGATACGGCATAATAAAGAAACTCTTGGGTCCAAATTTTTAACAGTTTAAATCAAATCTATTCAATTTGCGTTGTAATGTTCCTTCTGGTGGTATACATGCAACTATACGAGAACAAAAAATGGGGTATGTGCCCGAGTATAATATTATAGAGATAGATAGATACAAGGACTTTGATACATTAGTAAGTTAATTGAGTTTGTCTTATACTTTGATTCAGAACCAACCTAATTTGGTAGTAGCATTAATATAGCAAAGACACTGTTGTATGATGATATGTGCACTAAATATGTGGGCATAGCACTATCTATGATGTTGTTGTTCCCCAAGCTGCCTGGCCGAACAGCCCCAAGGCCCTGAGCAAGGCCAAGGCCATAACCAAGTGCCCCCACAGAACCCTCCCTGCTGACCAAAATAAAGCCTGGGTGACCGAAGCCACTCCATGGCGGGGAGCTGAGGAGGGTGCGGAAACGCCCGGGAAACCAAAGACCCACCCAGGGCCCTGTGCCCCTTAGCAATTACGAAGAGAATGTTGAGGGGCAAAGGAAAAATGTGACGCTTTGGCTTCCAATCTTGGTAGATTGGGAGGTCAATCCACGGAAGAGACTCCGTCACTCGAGATCTAGAAAACATATAAGTAAAAGGAACAGTCAGAGTAAGCTATGGGTATGGCAGAGATCGCTCAGTTCTCACTCTGATAGACCAGCCCATCACCAAACTATCTATGATGTAGGCTACAGTACTGTACGTAAGGAAGTGCAGGTCATATTATTTAAAATGTTGATGCCACTCAGCTTACCAAGTAGCATAAACTACTTCTAGACATTTAGTTATAGAAAACTATATTTATTGCAGTATTGGTTAGGAATAGGCCTATTGCTGACATTGCGACTGCTTACATACAAGCGCAAAGACCCAGCACGATTGCATGCAAGAATTGATTCCATCCATACCTGTATATGATTAAGATATTATCATCACACACAGGTGTTTATAGTAAATATTGATTTGTGTATTATATTAGTAATGAAAACCATGTTTTGTGAAAGACTAGTCACACATACAGGAAAAATACAAGTTTGTTGAATACTGACTTAACACAGAAAGGCTATATATAATTTGGGGGGTTAGAATTATTCAGCCCTTTCAGAACAGTTTCACTTTTTTAAGCTTGACTTAAGTGAAACCTTATGACAAAAATAAATGGCAATCTATGAAATAAACTGGGTGGTGTTAAGTTCATCCATAAAGTTCATGTTTTTACATGTTTTCATATGTTTTTAGTCTTCGTTTGATATGAGATCGGTAAAACCCTTTAGACACATTTAATAATATTTTTTGTTGTGCTAATATTTATGCTTCTCTTCAGATAAAGGGTCATTGAACAAATTATTTGATATGACACTTCTGTACCAATGATGTATATCATTTCATTACTGCTACCTTCAGACAATTCTATGCAACTTCCGAAAGACCTCTCGGTTTTTTAATATAATTATGAACAGTAATATTACCTTGGCATGAAGGACTCCCAAATCCACACTCCCTCTTGCCTCTCGTGGACTGAAACAGACAGAAAACATTGTAAAAAGGAATTGAAGGCTATGAAGTTCATGACAAATCTTTAGAAAATATATATATTTTGTATTATTTTTTTTCTTCTATATTCCAACTACTCCCTCTTGGGCATAGGCTGAGAGCCTGTGCATTCAACCACTAATAATTGAACAGTGAAGCCTGTGAGGTCTCGTTCCAGTCTAGGGGGGTGAGACATGTGAAGCACTTTTACCTGCAATCAGCCCCTGCCATCTTGCCTTCGCAGGATTCATGGGGCTTAGTTGCCCACTCATCGATCAAAGCAGCCCCATCTCTGAAGCTGCCTCGCTTCAGTGCTTCACTGTCTCATCCCCCTAGACTTGGACCCTCACTCTCAGAACGCCACCTATTGAGCAATGAATTCACTAGGCATTGTCCCCCTGTAGCATATTTTGAATATGGGAATATTCATACAGTGCTATTTAATCAGGGGGCAATGAGTGTATTTATTAGGCGTTTCGGTGGACTTTGTGGTAATGCACTGATGTACAGCACAAATTCCATCCCAATAATATCTTCCCATTGACATATCGGGTTTCGAACCCGGGTCCATTGGATTACCAGTCCAGTGGTAAGACCACTCCACCACACCTCCCCTAATCTTATAACTAACCTTAACCATTTTTAATCTTAAAGCTATATTAGCTATATTATAGTTACATATTACTGTAGTCTTAATCTAAGTCCCTCCAGTTAATAATAATAATAATAAAAACTATTTTTCTACAGCCTACTGGGCAACCCTCCAGTTAACCTCTGCATATTTACCAATTCTAAAAAACACACCATTATAAAAAAAAAATATTAACCCTTTCAGACTCCTATGACGCAGAGGTTGCCAGATTAGAAATAAGAAATTGAGTTCTCTCACTCTTATAATGTGCGATTAGTTTGCTTGGGAAACAGATTAACTTGCTCATGTAGTAATGTACACCCTATGTGGTGGATTGTGTTCTTTTATTTAATAATTTTCATTTTAGTAAACGTTGTTTCCACATAGCGATTTTGATAATTTAATTTGACTTTATATTGTCCTTGTCCCAATTTTGGTTTGTTTAATTTGCAAGTTTTACATTTTAATTACCTCTCCAAAATTAGTTTGCTACCCACAGCTAACTCAAAGACAACTGCAGAGGTTGAAGTAACTAAACTAAAGGCTTCTAAATACCCCTGATGGTAACAAAGGCTTTAAAGTATCCCTAATAGGCTCAAAATTGCGTCATATGTCGGAGAGGGTTAATACATAATGCAAGTATATATAAACATAAGAGTAATCGCGGAAAACTGTCTTTATATACCCTGGAGACACGAGGCTTTTTCTGGACCCTCTTCTCCCTCATGTTTAGCATATTAGCTTCGAGATTTTAAGACATTCGGCCCATTATTTTGGCGATTACAAGACTTTTCGTCCCATTTCTTTGTCAATATTACGACCTTTCCAACCATTTAGAGGTCGATTTCTTCCTGGCGAGCGATAGCGAGCCTGTGGAGGAATCGGCCTTCGGCCGGGACATTTTTCTGCCGAAAAATGTAGAAATTTATCTTAAAAGGGGGGGGGGGGGTCTTAAGACGTGTTTTTTAAGCTTGGAGGTTTAGCGAGGAAAACAAATAATAACAATAACAATAAAAAGAAAGAAATTAGCAAAAGAATACGTCCATCTCCCCTTAATCCATAATGTAAATATATATAAACACAACTGGCTTTATACCCTGGAGACACGAGGCTTAAGGATAAGGAGCGCAACAATGAAGTTTGGATTAATGCCGCTCCCCTTAGACCTGCCGCCGCCTTCACTAGATTAATGATCTACCCGGGCTGTATGTAGTAGGTAGAGGAGAGAGACAAAGGAGAAGGAAGTGGGGGGGTGGGGGGGGGGAGGGGGGGGAGGGGGGGAAGAGGAGGGAACGGAAGGGGAGGAGGAGGGGGGCGAGGAGGAAAGGGGGTGGAAGAGGAGGAAAGGAAGAGGGGTACTGAGTAGGTGTGGGGAGAAGGAAAGGGGAGGAGGTGGTGTGGGGAGAAGGAGGTGGTGTGAGGAGAAGAAGGTGGTGTGGGGAGAAGGTGGTGTGGGGAGAAGGTGGTGGGGGGGGGGAGGTGGGGTGGGGAGGGGGGTGGTGTGGGGAAGAGGAGATGTAGGGAGGAGGAAATGTGGGGGGGACGAGATGTGGGGGGGCAGGAGGATATGTGGGGAGGAGGATATGTGGGGAGGAGGATATGTGGGGAGGAAGAAATGTGGGGAGGAGAACATGGGTGGAAAGAGTGTGGGGAGGAGGAGGAGGTGTGGGGAGGAGATGGAAAGGGGAAAACTGAGAAAAAATATAATAAAAGGATATAGAAAACAAAGGAGAGGTAGAAATATATAATAAGGGATAGAAAACACCAATTTAATGGAAAACAATAGGAAATTCAATTAAAATCAATAAAATAAAATGAAAATGGAATAAAGGGGGAACTAAACAAAATCAATAATATAATACAAAATAATAAAAGAGGAACTGAACACAAAATCAATAAAATAATAAGAAAATGGAATAAAGGGGGAACTGAAGACAAAGGTACAAAGTTCAAAGGTAGGCTATATACAGCAGATTGAAGAGGCCTTGTGATGCTGAAGAGAGAGAGAGAGCATTAACTTTGTGTCAGACGAACACTTTTTTCGGCAATTTTCGAAGAGCAAGTTTTTGTTTAGATGATGTTGAGGCTCTTTCGCGTTGGGTTAAAACACTAGACTTAAGATTGATTAGGTTACGATGCCGAGTTTTGATACTGCTTAAATTTTGAAGTTGTCAGACTACAATTGCTCTTAAAAATTTATGAAAAAGCGCTCGTGTGACACTGCCTTTAAAACAGATGACACCTGGCAGTGGGAGAGGCGTTTCATCTTCGGTTTTCCTATAGTGAAATCCGGCGTGAAATACATAATAACAGTAGCAGTAGATCAAGCGAAGCAATACCTTTCACTGGATATACAAAGATAATATATTATGGGAAACTCGACAACATAAGTGAAATGCTGCCAAATACAGCAAACTGAACAATAACAATAGTCACAACATGGAGTGGTCTTGCCACTGGATTGGTAATCCGGTTGAAATCCCGTTATGTCAATCGGAAGATATTATGGAGATGAAATTTGTGCTGTACCTAGTATCAGTGCATTACCACAAAGGGCGGGTGCTCAACCCCGAAAAGGGTTGAAATAGGGGAGCTATCCCCCCGCCAAAGGCGGCTTTCTAGGGCCTTTCCTAGCTGATGCTGAGAGGATTGGGTTCTAGTCATGTGGTGATGGGCTGGTCTATCAGAGTGAGAACTGAGCAATCTCTGCCATACCCATAGCTTACTCTGACTGTTCCTTTTACTTATATATTTTCTAGATCTCAAGTGACGGCGTCTCTAACGTGGATTGACCTCCCAATCTACCAAGATTGGAAGCCAAAGCGTCACATTTTTCCCTTGCCCCTCAACTTTCTCTTCATAATTGCTGAGGGGCACAGGGCCCTGGGTGGGGCTTTGGTTTCCCGGGCGTTTCCGCACCCTCCTCAAGCTCCCCGCCATGGAGTGGCTTCGGTCACCCAGGCTTTATTGTGGTCGGCGGGGAGGGTTCTGTGGGGGCGCTCGGTTATGGCCTTGGCCTTGCTCGGGGCCTTGGGGCTGTTCGGCCAGGCAGCTTGGGGAACAACAACAACAACAACCACAAAGCCCACCAAAACGCCCTGATTAAATAGCACTGTATGAATATTCCCATATTCAAAATATGCTACAGGGGAGCAATGCCTAGTGAGTTAATTGCTCAATAGGTGGCGTTCTGAGAGTGAGGGTCCGAGTCTAGGGGGCGAGACTGTGAAACACTGAGGCAAAGCAGCTTCAGAGATGGGGCTGCTTCAAGCCGTGAGTGGATGCTTTGCGTGTCTCACTCCCTAGACTGGACCAATTCTGACATATCCAGCCCACCACCACTATATCTACTACTAAAACAATAATACCGTGAAGCCATTAGACAGACGCCACCTGGCATTAGGGGACCAGTTTCATATTCACTTATCCTTTATTGATCCCCCTGGTGCTATCGACGCGGTGCAATCAGGTGGGAAGCAAAAGGGAAGAGGATTTATTGTTTACAGTCATAACAAAATTATAATTATAAACTTTCTTAGGCTTTATAATTATCAAAATACTGTATTATTGTTGGATACCCTATTGTGTTTATGTAAATGTGTACCAATATATAAACATTGAATTATAAAAAATCCTTCTGGGGGTAGGGGGCTAGGAATCCTCCTCCCCTTATAAAATTCTCCTACTCGACGAGACAGAGAAAGGGGCGAGGGAACGTGAAAATTGTCCCGGACTCTAAGCTCTGTCTCATGTCGGTCACCCCCAGCAATGGGGTATGTGCCTGAGTATATACATACATACAAGTGTTCTCATGTTTAACTTACCTAAGCTAATATATAATATAAAATATATGTATCTAATTCTCTCTCGAATCGGCCACCCCCAGCTATGGGGTATGTGCCTGAGTGAATGAAAGATTGAATAGGTCAGCCTACTGTGCCGGGGTCCTCATAAGGTTGGGTATGTGTCTGAGTACATGCATATACATACATATACATACATACTGTACATAACATACATACACAGCTAATTCAAGACTACCTGCATTAATTTGTATGGATATTCAAACAAACCTTTTCTTAATCTTTCCTTCCAGTACTTCTCTGAGCAGGTTTTCTTTCTTGCCCTCTTCGTGTCTCTCTATTCCGTCCATCTCTTCTCGATCGTAGCCTCCTTTTCCTTTCCTGTAGTTCCTTTCTTCATCTTTGTCTCTTCTCTCAATTATTCTTTCTTCTCCTCTTTCTTCATCTTTGGCTTGTCCTCCCATTTGGTCTCTTCGGTTTATTTGCCTGTTGCCTTCTTTAGCAGTTTCTCTTTCTTCGCTTCTCCCCCTCCCATCTCGCTTTCCCTCTTTCGCCTCTCCTTCGCCTCTTCTCTCTTCTCCCCCCCTTTCTCTCCCATGTCGCTCTCTTCTTTCGTTGCTGTCCTTTCTACCACCTCTTTCTTCTCTTTCCTGTCTCTCTCTCCTTTCATTGCTGTCCTTTCTTCCACCTCTCTCTTCCCTTTCTCCTCTCCTTTCATTGCTGTCCTTTCTACCACCTCTTTCTTCTCTTCCCTGTCTCTCTCTTCTTTCGTTGCTTTCCGGTCTTCCACCTCTCTCGTTCCTTTCTTCTCTCTCGCTTCGTCCTCTTCTTCTTCCTCCTCCCCTCATCTCTTCTTCTTCTGCTAGGTTGCTGGGAGAGGCAGGCTTGGCAGAAACTTTTTTCAAAAGAGCCTCATGCTGCGAACAAGGAAAAAACATTAATATATTTTAATATACGAATTCTGATATTCGAATTCTGATGGTGCAATGGTTAGTGTGTTTAAGATCTGTATGTGGTAACCCAGGTTCGAATCCAGGGAGGATAAAATGCTCATTAATGTTATTCAGAAGAGCCTCATGCTGCACACAAGGAAAAAACATTAGTACATATTAATATATGAATTATGATGGTATAATGGTTAGTGTTTAAGATCTGTATGTGATAGGCCTTGGGGCTGTTCGGCCAGGCAGCTTGGGGAACAACAACAACCCAAGTTCGAATCCCAGTAGGATAACATACTTTCATTAATTTCATTAGGAGTTTGGTGTTGGGAGTGATATTAATAAAATTTAATTACCAACAAGTAATTCCGTTCATGTGTATTAGTAAACTATTTCATAAACGTCTTACCTTTAGTTAAATCTTAATAGTGAAGTTGGGTGCAGTACACTTAGATTACCATCCAGTATTCGATAAATGGATATTAATCGTAGTCATGTGCTGTACCTATAACTGTCTTGATGGTGTAATGGTTAGAGCGTGTAAGTTCTGCTTTCATTAATTTCATTTAGGGGTTATTCAGCTTGAGGAGCTCAAAACCAGCAGGGCACAAGTGCAGCTGCGCGGAGACATCTTTCTTAACACCAATAACCCTCAAATTAAATTTTATTAAAACGTGTGATTCTCCCAGGATTCGAACCTAGGAGATCTCATACAGAACTTACACGCTCTAACCATTACACCATCAAGACAGTTTTAAGTACAGCACATGACCACGATTACAGATTTGAATAGAATATATACTCACTCTCTCTCGCTCTGTGATATTCAGTAATTATACTAGATACATTTAGAAAGCTCTGCGGCCAAAATTAATCAAGGAACGTAATCCCATTATCCTGCGAGCTTATCCTTAATATGTCACTAGCAGGGGTCGCTCTTTTTACAGGGATGAGCAAGAGACAAACTATTTATAATCTGACTCTTATTTTATCCGTAGCAATTAACGCATTCTGTACCGGTGACGTAGAAGACAAGCTAATTTAAGGGAGTATTTTCATGGCCTATTTTCTCTCTCATGTTTAGCCCCATTACTTTTAAGATTTCAAGTAGTTCACTTCATTAGTTTGGTGATTTTAAGACCTTTTGTCCCATTCATTTGTCAATATGGTGGGTGGGCTTGTGGCTTAGGCTCTGCTGCGTGTCTGCCTGCCGAGATCGGAACCTCTCCGGGTGGTCTGGGGCCGGGGGAGAGCTGGAGCGACCTTGGTGACCCTGGTCTCTGGGTCTTCTCCTGGGTGACCTAGATGTGTGTGAATTTGTGTTTTGTCTGTGTTTGTTCGTTGTTTTATGTAGAGTTTTGTGTTTTCCCTGTTTTTGCTCTGTCTTAAGGCGGCCACCCCCAAAAAAATAAAAAAAAAATAATAAAAATAAAATAAAATAAAAAAAGGAAAAGTGGGGATTGGGCCTGAGCATATACAGTAGATAGATAGAAGGCCTTTCGTGTAAGTTTTGGAACTTTCTCCCTAATCCTCTGATTTTAACTGCTTCAAACTCAGTGTGTCCAGACATGTTGACTCTAACGTACCTTCAATTTTACTATCACTCTTTCAACTTTGGGGGAGACACTGGTTACAGGCAGCGGTTTAGTTTTGTTTTTTCCTAGTAAGCAAAAGTGACCCTGCAATTTAAGGGAGATTATCACTTGACCCCTACTGTAGACTACCATTTGGTACTACTATAAATGTACCCCCCAGTACCAATCAATGTGACCAAAATGGCTTCAGAGGCAAAATATAACAACCTCCCACCTCAAAAATTGATAAAACGCTGACCCAGACAGCCTGTGGAAGCTTGCAGCCAACCTAAGAAGTGTTGCCAATTCCTTAGAACAGTGTTTACAAGTCATGGCACCAGCCACTGCCTGATACTGACAGTTACAAGGACCGTATATTACAGACGGCTTGCCGTCGCTGGGACTGGGGAGTGATTTATCTACTGATGGTTGGCAGCCGTCGCTGGGATTGTATGAGTAAGAGATTTTTTTCTGAACTCCTTTCTCCTCAGGTTTAGCGCCAATTGATTTTGAGAATTTAACAGGCTT
This sequence comes from Paralithodes platypus, assembly GCA_032716605.1. Lineage (NCBI taxonomy): Eukaryota > Metazoa > Arthropoda > Malacostraca > Decapoda > Lithodidae > Paralithodes > Paralithodes platypus. Next base: position 11,569,989 of record CM064504.1, read on the forward strand.
GCCCCATTAGTTTGGTTATTTTAAATACTTTAGCCCCATTTCTGTCAATTTTAAGACATTTCGTGCCATTTAGGTGTCTATATTTTCCTGGCGAGGGATTGAGAGTCTGTAATTTAAGAGGAACCGGCCTTCGGCCGGTTAATTTTTCTACCGAAAAATGTACAAATTTATCTTGAAAGGGGGTCTAGGGGGTGTAATTTTAAGCTTGATGGAGGTAAAGGGAACAAACTAAAAACCTAACCTTAAGGAAGAACCTGCCGGCACATTTTAATATAATTCTTTTTACAAATTTATCTTGAAGAGAGGTCTTGGGTGCATTTGTTCACGATTGCTGGAGGTCTAGCGAGGGACGTAAACAAAATTCTCCCCCTGAACATGATCCACGTACCACCATGTTATTGATTCTCTTCAATTTTTATTTTGTTATATATTTCTTCAACCTATTCCTCCCAGACCAGCTCTCCTCCCCTTCTGTGTGTGTGTGTGTGTGTGTGTGTGTGTGTGTGTGTGTGTGTGTGTGTGTGTGTGTGTATCTATATTTCTCTCTCTTCTCCCCTTTCCTTCATGTTGTGGTTCCTCTTCAACATCTCTTCTGTGTCTGAGGGTGTCTCTCTCGGTCTCTCCCTCCATGTGTGTGTGTGTGTGTTCCTGTCTCTCCCTCAGTGTGTGTGTGTGTCTGTGTTCCTCTCTCTCCCTCTGTGTATGTCTGTGTCTATATATCTCTCTCCGTGTGTGCGTCTTGCTCTCTCCCTCTCTCTCTGTCTGTCTGTTAGTCTGTGTCTGTACTCCTGCCAGACCTTCTCTTTCCTCCCCTTCCTTGGTGTTGTGTTTCCTCTTCAACCTCCCGTGTAAGACTTTTCTCAGACCCTGGTGGTCCTGCCTTCATTAGGTCTTACGGTATTCTCAGCTTCCCCTTCTGTCTGTGTGTGTGTATGTGTGTGTGCATAATTTTGTTTTTCACATACAATCTTGAAGATCCTTGGGGATCTCTCGCCAGCCATATCCTCCCGGAAGAGAGCTTAGAGCTCGTATTGTCCGATCATCGGGTAAGGCTGTGTGTGAGTGTGCGTGTACGTGTGTATGTGTGTGTGTGACATCTGTGTTAGAAAAGACAGAACATTAATTAATTACATAGGTAGTCAGAATCGAGTCCACAAGAGAGACCTTTTAACCCCTATGTGTCGGCGCGCAACATGAGTCGAGTATAATAAATCTGGACTATCTGGCGGCGCGCGACATAGGTCGTGTGGCAATTTCAGCACGTAATGTTGCTGAGAGAGAGAGACAAGTGGTGACAGGAGAGTAGTGAGCGTATGACTGCTCCAGACCACCGCGGCGAACCTACTGACACGAATCCCACCTCCTCCCTCCCTCTCTCACTCGCTACATACTGAATTGTATGGGGAAATTACCGAATTACATGCTTTTTGCACTCGCGTTGCGCGGTTGTTGCAAGAAAACTAGCCGTCATAAAAGGATCGTTATGGTGTCATTGGAAAGCTCTGTTTATGCCCTTTCAGGGATAGATACTTGTTTTACGCTCTGGGTCTTATTTAGGCATGAAAATGATCACGTAAACAGCCCTATTTTGGCTAAAAACACCCCGCTGGGCGGTACATATAAATAAACTGCTAGCCCGCTAATCTAGTGTTAAGATTGCATAGGCACCCAAAGAATTAGTTGAGATAGTTTGTTTTCTTATAATGGTTAGAGGTCCTTCCCAAACTAGAAGCCCACCTTGAGAATATATCCCTGCACGTAGCTCCTGAGAGGGGGTACCAGCAGGAGGGCGTCCGCTGAGGGGCGTCGGTCGGGGCTCGTCCTCAGGAGCACCTTCGTCAGGGCACCCACCAGGGGGGAGTAGGATCTGCAGGGGAGGAACAAGGTCAGGTCACAGGGTCCCATAATTCTGATAATATTGAGGCGTCATAATACAGATAGGGTTATGTTTAATTTATCGCTAATGCTCTAATATCCGATTTAAAGTGTAGTCCTTTTATTACACTATAATGTATTTTACATATTATATAAACAACATGTTCTAATAAATTATTTCCTCCGCTTTAACCGGCCACGTGTACGAGACATAGGTCATCGCACTCCTAACACACGAGTTATACACCTCCCTGGTGAAGTGAGAGTCCTTTCATGGTCAGGAGCGGAAACAGCTCTCTAAACTTCCCCCACCCACTTCTGACTCTAGCAATGGAGCCAGCTTCAGCGCCACCTCCGGCGGAAACTGTATCGGCCAAATAGCAGAATCTATTCACACACTCCAGCCTTACACTGTCGAAATCAACACTAACAGGCGGGTCATTCAACACAAGTTCTCCCTTGCACACTGCACATTCAAAGTATATGATTCTCGTCAAAGGTCCTCTATCCCCACTACATATCTTGTGTACCTTGGCTATTAATTATGAGGAGTATATATAGCCCAACCCCTAATCTCTCCTAACTCCAAAAAGTCTTTAACAGCGAACTGATACGGATACCACTTGGGAAGAGTCAACAGTATATGGATGTGGAAATTAATAGCCCGATTGGTCCATCCCTCCATAAGTTATAAGAGGGTAGGCATTACAATTAATGACCATTAATTATTAGTAGGTCAGATATCGTGAACCCTAACCTTTGTAACTCAAAATAGGCAAAATCAACTGGGCTGTAACTTTATACACCTATTCTCTGGCTGCCTCTTTCCAAATGGTAGCAATATTAGCTCGATTAAGTTATAAGAGGGTAAGCATCACAATTCCTGTAGTTCATTCAATATAGGTAGGTCAGAATCGTGAACCCTAACCTTTGTAAGTAAAAAAAAAACTAAAACAAATGGGCTGTAACATTCCACACCTATTCCCTGGCTGACTCTTTCCAAATGGTAGAAGTATTAGCTCGATTACTGTAAACTTTTATGGGTTATAGAAGTTAGTGGTCAACAGGTTAAGAAACATAAATTCTTCAAATATTCCCCTAATGACCTCTAGACAATCCCAGACATCAATAAAATACCATGGTGCGAAAGTTTGGAATCCGTTGTCTCCTGACTTACAAAATAAACCCACTCTGCCTAGTTTCAAAATATCACTCAAATCTTCACTAATGTCTAAATATTAATCTTACTTAACATTTGACAATAAAACTGCCACAACCCTAAATTACAATCACCTTTATATCGGAAACAAATTAAGATACTGTTCTGGTGTTGATCAATATGTAGGTACCGTACTGTATATAAGGCTCGGGTCTGCTCTACCCACAGCGGTCTGGGTGGGGGGTGGTTCGGGGTGGTGGCTAGGTAGTTATACCTGGCCACTGTTCCGAATCCCTTCTTGCTGTGGCTGTAGGGGTGGGGCTGTGCCTCATTAGATATAATTATATAATATGACATGTTTTAATAATCTTACTGTATGTAAAATAACCATCGAGTTGTATTCAAGGTGCCTTTAATCCTTCCTCCCCGGGTGTCTGTGTGAAAGGACACCCCGAAATAAGGGCAGGTGCCCGGGTGTCCTTTCAGGAGATAGTAAGCTTGAAAGCCTATTCAGCTTGGTCTGAACGCTGTGCGTCCGACCCATGTAAACAAAGCCGATCGTTGCGTCACCGCACCTCCAAAAAAAATAAGGAGACGTCGGATCAATGTTATTGTTGTGATGTCAGACGAAATTAGTGTGTGAAAAGCTCCGATATTGTCAACATCGCGGCAAAATTAGCTCCACTGAAATCGTCATCACAACTGAACCAGTTGACTTAGATAGCTCTATTCAACGCCAGTCTACAGATTGGAAACCGCACTACGTTTATAGATGCGTGGGAAATTTCTAGCAGTTAAAATTAACAAAAATACGGTAGCCTAGGCCTAGAAGTTTTTCGGCCAGATCGCCCGGGTAGCCCACACTGTCCTTTGGAGATACAGCCCGGGCCCGGAGGGTTAAGAGAGATTGTTCTCAAAAGGCGCAGCCCTGATATTATTTTATTGTAAAATTAACATATATTGTATGTTTGATGGGCAAAATAAAAATATTCAATTCAATTCAATTCAGGTTTGGCCTAACACTAATGAATAGACTGTTGGCTCGAATATTCCTTGATTTTGGCCCTGTCACTCTTAACTCTGGGGAATGCACTTGTCAAAGGTAGTTTTGCCTTTTGTCTCCCTCACCCACATAGAAAACAAATCTATCTATCTATGTACTCAGGCACATACCATTTTATTTGTTTAGCTGGTGGTGGCTGACTGGAGACAGCCCGAACAGGGACAAAAAACACTCATCTAGGTCCGCCCATAAAAAATACAGATTTGTCAATGATTAGACTATACACCGTGGGGAAAGTTGTAAGTATAATAAGACCTTGCGACACTTACTCCGGTAGAGGCTTGTACTTGCCCCTGAGGATCTTGACAATGAGGTCCTCGAAGCTGCCCGCCTCGAAGGGGTGGCGGAGGGATAACAGTTCGTACAGCAGGCAACCCAAGGCCCACATGTCAGACTTGTGGTTGTACGGACGTCTGTGTGGAGGAGACAGGAATAAGTAACAGGCACACACAGAGACAAACACATCCGCAGACACCGCAACATACAAATAGAGAGGCAAGCAAAACATAGTCCGCCTCGAAGGGATGGCGGAGGGAGCACAGTTCACATAGCAAGCAACCCAATGCCTACATGTCGGAATTATGGTTTTATGGACGTCTGTAGGATGAGGGGGAGGTAACCGATATACAGAGCAAAGGACTAACTGACATAGAGGGACAAAATAAGAGAGACAGGTAGAAGAGGATAAGGTGGAGGCACAGTTATTATAGCAGGCAAATAGGGGTGGGAATATGTTGAAAGCACATTCCATATATTCTTTACTAGGCTATATAGTCTATGGGTGAATTACAGTTTTAACCCCTTCACTACCGGCGACGTCTTTTTAATTGTATTCTAGTTATATTTAGACAATTTGTGCAGTTTAAGAAGGATCTGTGGTAGTAATGGGAGTTAAGCGAGATAGTTCGAAGCCTGTTATTTGCTGGATAAAACCGTCTAATAATAGTCAGTATAAAGTTAAAAGGACGGCGCCGGTACAGAAAGGGTTAAATAATCTTTGAACTGCTGACAAGGACACAACAAATATCCATAAATACAAATGTTGTACAGTACAGTACACTCCTGGAATTACGAAGACATTACTGTATACTGGGTTATATAATTGTAATGACCCTAAATGTTTGTTTCTGCATCTGTGTGGCAGTGAGAATAGAAACTAAAGAGATACCAAGTTAAAGAGAAACATTGGTAGAGAGCGAGAGGGAGGGAGGGAGGGAGGGAGGGAGGGAGGGAGGGAGGGAGGGAGGGAGGGAGACTATATGCAAGTTCTCTGTAGCGTCACTCCAACTGTCCATATATAATACAGTAACTCTTGAGAGAGAGAGAAAGAGAGAGAACTTAGTAACGGATTTATTGATAATTAAAAGGCAAATATGAAACTGCCATGTCTCTAACTCTTATTAATGCCAAGTTTAAATAATTAACGCCATATTTCACTACAAAATCTTCAAAATTACCGATAAATTATGATAGGAACTCCGCAATTTACCGTCAGCTGGAATGAAACCGACTATAGGTTGTCTGGCCTTAATACTAGAGAAAGAGACGATTCATAGTAGAATAATAGAGTACGTCATCCCACTTTTAATCGCCTCTTACGACACATGCAGTAAACACATGGGGCATAGTCTGATAATTCCGTTACGACATGGGTAGAGGCTTATTTGATTCCAGTGAAAATCTCATTGAAGAAAATAAATGAGAGAAGAGAGGAGAGAGTAGAGAAAGGAGGAGAGAGAGAGAGTAGAGAGAGGAGGGAGAAGAAAAAAAGGAGGGAGGAGATACAGAAGGGAGGAGACTGAGGAGAGAGGAGGGAGGAGATAGAGGAAGGAAGAGAGAGGAGAGGAGAGGAGAGGAGAGGAGAGGAGAGGAGAGGAGATAGAGGAAGGAGGAGAGAGGAGAGGAGAGTAGAGAGAGGAGGTAGGAGAGAGAGGAGGTTAGGAGAGGGGAGGCGAGATAATGTACTATACTGTATACAAAAACTGTGTAGTGTCAATCCAACTGTCCATATAATAATGACTAGTGACGACCACTATCCACTATCAACCAAGTAATACAAACATTACTAATTTAGCAAATGATACAGACACGGGACGCTAAATTGAAACAGGCGAAGATATATAGATTAAAAGCTTAAGAAATTATTAGGCAAAGCAAGACCGCAATATTAGCGAAGGAGACTACGCTAAAGAAACAAAGCCGCAGAGAGAGGAAGAAGAGTTGTGGCAGGACTGTGTACACTATTTAACACTTACGCTGTGGGCATATTAGGATACCGCTATATTAGGGCTCATTCAGGCACTCCTGAATGATTTAGCAAGTGTCTGAATGAAATTAAATGTATTCAGCCAAAAACTAAAAGAAAATAGCTTCAAAATGACACCAGTACGAGCTTCGTAGCGCGCAGGCTTCACCCGGAGCTCTCACTAGCACTCTTCTCCACAGGCTTTAAAAGCCTGTTAATTGCTATAAATTGCCATGGCATTCCGGAACGCCAAAACGTTAAGATAAGATACAAAAACAATTCTGTGTGTGTGTGTGTGTGTGTGTGTGTGTGTGTGTGTGTGTATATATATATATATAGCTGCAGGCACTAATTCTGATACATTTTGATGCCTCAAAAAATGTTAAGTTAACTCTGGAATGCAAATATTAGGTGAAAAATTAATACAAGTGTTTCACTTCAGACTGAAACAGCTTCGAAAATGTAGGCCTATATATAAGCATTAATGACCGCAGCTGTAGGCTACATGTGATTGTTGTGCATTTGGGAGCCTCGTGAAATGGAGTATGGTTTCCAATTCACCTCAATATTATCTAAGTTTCCCCTTCAATTACATTGTGGGTCTCAAAGAAAACTGTATTCAAGGTAGCTTAATTTAAGCACAAACTATAGCAAATATAATATAGCCCTGACAACACACCCTTACATTCACAAATACACACCCCTCAGTTTTATCACTCCCCAGAGTGTTGGGGATTGCACTGAAGCGATAATAACTATAAACATTATGCTACCTTCCTGAATATTGGGGTATATCATTAAGGGTGAATGAAGACATTAATTTTGTATTTAGGTTAATAATTATGAGCTTTTTTTTAATACGAACTATTTACATATTTAGGATAAGTCAGCTAACGAGTCAAGACAAAAAAAACTTTGCATATACAGTGAAACAAAACATTTGATCAGACAAAGGACAACATGGAATTTAAAGGGTCAGGTTATTTATGAAACGGAAGTGATTAAATATATCAAAGTTCCTACCTTCACAAAGTCCCCTATACAGATACTTTACAAGACACACTACATAACATGCACTATGCAGGCAGACACCACACTTACAAACTAACAAGACTTTCTACACACACCACGCACATACACCTAACCAACCACGAGGCTGTTCGGTCCGGCAGCCTAGGGAACTACTGTTATACTGTTCCAAATAGGTAGGTAAAAAATCGTGAAACCTAGCCTATAACTAAAAAGGGCTAGAGTAAATGGGCTGTCAATGACCACACCTAATCCCTGGCTGACCCTTCCCAAATGGTAAGACCTATTAGCTGGATTACACTAGTCGTTTGTGAGTTATAGAACTTATAGAGGTTAATGTTGCAGAGTTTAGGTCTACTTATTTGGAACAGGTAAAATACTACTACTACTACCTAACCTACCCCATCTCTGGCAACAAGTAATAAGAAGCGCTTATAGCTTTCAGGTTATGTGTGGAGGGGAGGTGGCAGGGTAGGCTATATACGTAAGGCTATAATAAGAAAGTTACATGCAGACACTACACAACAGAACACACACGATACAGACTTGCATGTATATACACACTCAAGATGGACTACCTAGGCTATACACTCGGAAACTGCACAATCCACCTCTGACTTATCTTTGGCGACAGGTATTAAGATGTGTGAGAGTTTGTGCTTTTTATCTGTGTTTATTTGTTGTTTTATGTTCTTTTTGTGTTTTCCCTGTTCTTGTTCTGTCTTGAGTCGGCTACCCCCAAAATGGGGATTGGGCCTGAGCATATAGATAGATAGATAGATTAAGGTGGTGTCCAGGTTATGTTTAGAACGGAGGTGGCGAGCTATACCAAAAGTCTCCTACCTTCACTATACATGCACACAACATACACGTTTCCGCACCCTCCTCAGCTCCTCACCTGGGAGTGGCTTCGGTCACCTGTGAATTTTTAGTGGTAATATTATTTTTATTAATCTCACCACCACACCCCCAATGAAATTAATTAAAGTATATATGATCCACCGGGATTCGAACCCGGGTTATCACACACATATTTTTGCCACCTTAACCATTACACCACCAGGACGGTTAAAGGTTTATGCACACGCCTACGACTTATTATCCATTCTTGAATACTGGATATTAATCTAATAATGTTCATATTCCCAACCGCACTATGGTAGCCTACTGTTTAAGTGAGAGGAAAGAATATTCATGGGGCACAGATCATATAGACCGGCCTCTCGAAGAAATATCCCTAAACCTACTAATAATAATATTTTTATTAATCTCACCACCACACCCCCAATGAAATTAATTAAAGTATATATGATCCACCGGGATTCGAACCCGGGTTATCACACACATATTTTTGCCACCTTAACCATTACACCACCAGGACGGTTAAAGGGTGGGTTCTGTGGGGGCGCTCGGTTATGGCCTTGGCTTTGCTCGGGACCTTGGGGCTGTTTGGTCAGACAGCCTGGGGAACAACAACAACTCTAACATTACAAATACATACACACATCCAACCCACCTCTGACATATCTCCGGTGACGGGTAGTATGGGGTGCCTATAGCGGTGATGGCTAAGTCATGCTTGGAGCGAAGGTGATGAGCCATACTGAAGTCTCCAATCTTCACTATAACCTACATTCACACTAAAACACCATACTTACACACTTTATAAATAGACATATACCACACATACCCTATAGATACTCGTACATCAAAACTATACACACAAACATCCAACCCACCTCTGACATATCTCCGGTGACAGGTAATAAGGAGTGCCTATAGCATTGGTGACCAGGTTATGCTTAGAGCGGAGATGACGAGCTAAACATTAATTCACACTACAACACTATACATACTCACACTATACAGACATACACTACATACTCTTACTGTACATTAAAAATATATATACACACACATCCAACCCACCTCTGACATATCTCCGGTGACAGGTAGTAAGGGGTGCCTATAGCGGTGGTGGCCAGGTCATGCTTGGAGCGGAGGTGACGAGCTATACCGAAGTCTCCCACTTTCACCAGGTCACCCTTCGTCAGGAATACGTTCTGGGTCTTCAGGTCTGGGGAACAAGAGGCAACTTTTAACTATCAGTACCGGTAGAGTCCTCATTTGATTTCACCTATATTTAGAAGATTTCATGCAGCTTAGAAAGGATCTATGGTTGTTAAACGGGTTAATTGATATAGTCTGAAGGCTTTTACTTGGTAAACGTCCTTCCAAACCTGAATAAAATCGTCTGATAGTTGCTAAATTATAAGAAACAGATGTCATCGGTATTGAAAGGGTTAATTATCGTAAAGTTGACTAAACTGGAACAAGGTTGACTACTTTAGACATTTCTGAATAAAATGTCTGAGCTACGGTTATAAGAAAACGGCTCCATATCATAGAAACTACTGTACACATTTATTGTATCATAATATCGAGAAAAAAATCCCAATACTGGTGAATGGCAACATTAGTTTGGCAAGTTACTAAACAGTTTTACTTCTATCATTTATTACCAGACTATAATAATTGTGAGCAGCCTGCCTATTTTCAGAAATTTTGTGAATTGTATATACAGATTTAGTTTGTATATAGAAATACCAAAAGAAATACATAAGTTTATCTTTCAATAACAAATGCAAACGTGATATTATATGTAAATATAATCAGAAAAATAGAAATAGAAAACAAAATGTATAATCAGTGATAAATGTTTTTGCTACCCCTTTAATCTCTGTTTTTTTATAACTTACCGTCTGAAGAAAACTAACACCCAAGCAATATTTAGGGTAAACTGATCTATATATAATCTGGGATAACATTGGTACCATTCACAAAAACAAAAAAATGCACAAACACTCAAACATAATTACTCGCACATTTACACTAACAAATACACACATTTATTTACACTAACAAATACACACATATTTACACAAACAAATACACACATATTTACACTAACAAATACACACATCATCCTAAACGTTTGGGGCTGTTGCTGAAAATTAACCTATTCAGTATCCTACTGGTAACGTGCTTTTCATTATATTCTGGCAACTATTTGACATTTTTATTTAGTTCAAAAATGGCCTCCAACAATTACCAAGCTTCGAACTATTACACTAAACCCTTTTTCCTACCACACATCCTGCCTAAACTGCATATAATAGTTTAAATATAGCTAGAATATAATACAAAAGACATCACCAGCACAGAAGGGGTTAAAAAGGAATATGGGACTGTTTCAACATATACAGCTAGAGAGTCTAGAGACTACAGTATTTAGGTAAATATTAAGCTTACTAGCTTAGGTCAGTCATTATTTCAGACTTGTTTATGTATTGAAAAGGGATTTTCTATATGACGGTTCATTCCAAGCCTACACGATTTTTATCAGCTGAAGGTAATTATAGTTTTCTTTTTGTTTTCTATGTGGATGACAAAAGGCAGAACTGCCTGTGACAAGTGCCTACCCGAGTTGAAAGAGTGACAGGGCCAAAATCAAGGAATGTTCGAGCCAAAATGTCAGGACACAGAGTTTGAAGCAATTTAAGTCATAGGATGAGGGGCAGATTGATTAAAGGAGTTCCAGAGCTCAGCTGTTGATTAGAAGAAAGATTGGAATTATCGTTTCACTCTCGAGTTGGAATTGAATTGATAAGATTTAGGCACAAAGGCCAAGCACTGGGACCTATAGAGATCATTCAGCGTTGGAGAGTTGCAGAGTAGGGGTGGGATTGTGTTGCAAGACAGGTACTATTTACCCTACGTAGAGATGGTATACACAGAGAGCTCTTAGGAACACTGATTATTGTAGTAGCGATAGAATAACGAGAGATGAAACATTGCGGCGAAGAGAGAGAGATTGCAGAGAGTCGGTGAGTGAACGGGAGTTAATGATGCTATGCTCTTATCATTACTCGGCTATTATGCAGATTTTGTAGTGAAATCTGTAAATTATGAAAACTTGGCACTAATATGCAGCATAGACATGGTAAATTCTATTTTTTCTGTTAGTTATCGAGAAATCAATTGCCAAGAGATTCAATTCGCCGTCAGCTAAAATAAAACAGAGTATAGTTGGGTTTAATTTGAAGTTAGGACAGCCACTATTTACTCCAATATCATAAATCCTTAGCACCGTTCACATTGCTTCTTGATCCACATGATCATACACTTTTTCCAAATACATGAAAGCTCAAAATATCTCATTAGGTGGAAGGGATACACAGGAAAGATCTTGATTGATTTATTTCTCTTACATTTCGGGCTTTGCAGAAACCATCTTCAGAGACCGTCTCTCTGAAAATGAGTTCTGCGTAGCCCGAAACGTAAGATATATAAAGAATTCAAGCTCTTTCCTGTGTCTCCCTTCCACCTAATTTATCCACTTGTCATAATGGATCAGCCATATCTCCTTATGCTTCTCTAAATATTTCTCGCATAGCTGTCTTACTGCAAAAATCTTATCCACACACCTCCCCTTAACCCCCGTACCCACCTCTATGCAGTATGTTGTTAATGTGAAGGTACTGTACGGCAAAGACCAGTTGCACGAACCAGTCCAACACCTTGGCCTCCTTCAGTAGCTGTCCCTGGGCCCGGGCCTCCTTCACCCGGTGACTAAGGTCGCCTGCGGATTAAGAAAAAGATTAAAACCCGATCACACTACTAGCTTTCAAAGTTTGTATGCTGCAAAATGGCTCTGTGATGTCAAATATGGAATAATCTAATTTATTAATTTCACTTCCAACACCGAACACCTCCCAATGAAATTAATTAAAGCATGTAATCTTCCCGGCATTCGAACCTGGTTTACCATATACAGATCTTAAACACTAACCATTACACCATCAAGACAGTTAAAGGTTAAGTACATGTATGACAGAACATTTGGTTTGAAAGAAAGGGGGGTTTCTGTGGGGGCGCTCAGTTATGGCCTTGGCCTTGCTCGGGGCCTTGGGGCTGTTCGGCCAGGCAGCTTGGGGAACAACAACAACAAGACTAGTAACAATTATTGTATTGAAATTCTTTAGTAAAAATCAATTATATTGAAATTCTTGACTACTAATATACATTTAAAAAATCAATACTTTAATTTAATGTTGTGATGACGGAAATAAGCCAGCTGTTCTTTTACTTTTTCCTTGCTGTACTTGTAATTTGTCACTTGTGGAAGGTTGCATTTCTGGTGGTTCATTTTATTTTGTGTGCTTACGTTTTATAATAAATTTTTCCATTTTGATTATAGCCTGGAATCTAGATAATTCACTGCCTGAAATAAGACAAATTGTTGAAAAAATAATAAAATGTGGAAAATACATAGTTTGAATTTGTAAGAATACTAGTTTAGGTCCGAATAAAATAACACTAATTTATGAGGCACCATAACCCACTTTTCTGATGTGGTGTTGTTGTTGTTGTTGTTGTTGTTCCCCAAGCTGCCTGGCCGAACAGCCCCAAGGCCCCGAGCAATTCCAAGGCCATAACCGAGCGCCCCAACAGAACCCTCCCCGCCGACCACAATAAAGCCTGGGTGACCGAAGCCACTCCATGGCGGGGAGCTGAGGAGGGTGCGGAAACGCCCGGGAAACCAAAGCCCCACCCAGGGCCCTGTGCCCCTCAGCAATTATGAAGAGAAATTAGAGTGGTGTTAATAAAACTAGTGAATGTACAAGACTGACAGAGCCGCTGAGCATGGGCCGTCGAGCGCTGGACTTACGTAACCCACACGTAGATTTCCTGTAGGCCTACAGAAGGCTCATTCTCTCTCTCTCTCTCTCTCATCATTCCTGTATAATGGGTGCTCTCTCTTTTCTCCTTTTCTCTTTGTGTTGAATAATTATGAAATTAAAGAATTGCCAGTCACTCTATAAGCTTATTCCCATTAGCAATTTTATTAAGTGATACGTCTGATACGGCATTATGATGCAATTTATATCTAATACTTTAAACTATTCTCTGATTACTGATGAATTCTCTCCTCTCTTGTGAGCCGTCAATTAGGTCATTGCGAGCCGCCACTGGCTCGCGAGCCGCGCAATGAAGACCACTGCTATAGATGAATGCTATTCCACCACCTGGTGGTAAGGGGAAATTTGGTTGAATTGATACTAATGCAGTTTCCTTAAAATAAATATAATCTTCAAATCACAATACGATAAAAAAAAAAAAAAAAAAAAAAAAAAAAATGGCATACAGTATTGAGTAACAAAACCTTTCTTTACCTACGGTATAGCCTATAGCAATGAATTATGGATTATGACAAACTTGTATCACACTTAGAAATTGAAAATCTGACTGTTGGTCTGGTCTTTAATGTAAACCGAGTCTTCTACTTTCATAAATGTTTATACATATTTTAATAATGCATCACTTAGCTCTACTCCCACTAGTTCTGTATATTTTGATAGAACTAAACTTAAAGATGCCCTTAAATTCCTCCTTTTCAATACTTATGTTAGATTCGGGCCGTACATTTTCAAACAAATATTAGGAATTCCTATGGGTGGAAATGCTAGCCCTTTAATTGCAGACTTATTCTTGCTTGCTTTAGAATTTAAATATATAAAAGACTTAGTTGACAGTAGCAAGAAAAATAAAATTCCAGAAAAATTAGCACTTGCTAAACTGTTAAGTAATAATAGTAGATATATTGATGATATTCTTGTTTGCAATTTGTTAAATTTTAATCAAGTTGCTAAACTTATTTACCCTAATTCTATTCCCCTCACACAATGTAACGTAAATTATAAAGTTGAAAATTTTCTTGATATAAATATAGAGATTGTTAATGAACAGTGCATACTTAAAGTATATCACAAAGTTGATGATTTTAATTTTAACGTAATAAACTTTCCTTTCCCTAGTAGTAATATCGATAGTAAAATAACTTATAACTGTTTTTATTCCCAATTAATAAGATTTTGTAAAATCTGCACTAAAGTAGATGACTTTTGGGCTAGAGCTAGGTTACTATACAGACTCTTAGTGGACAGAGGTTTTGAGGCAAGTAAATTGTTCCATAAATTTAATCTTTTTAGGGTCAATTATTGTGACTGTATTCTAAAATTTGACATCAATAATTTTAATCAAGCATTTTTAACTTGAAGTTTCTTGTATAACCTCTGCTTACTTTTTGTCTGTATTTATTGTTTATCTTTTTCTATTATTATTAATATTAATATTGATGATTTTTTAAATTTATTGTTCTTGTTAAAAGAGTACTCTTTGTTTAAATCTGTTGTTACTTCATATTTTGTAATTATTTGTCTTTATATTATATGTATTCATTGTCGATAGTATCAATTGCTTACTTTTGCGATTTCCTTAGTTTATTTGTGCTATAAATGTAGGTTATTTGTAGGGTAGTTATTGATAGGGGTCACTTGAGGCATGCTATGCTTACAGGTACCTACCCGATAGCACTATCGTTAGTGAGTGCTGTACTGTATTTTATATATTATTTTGTAATAGTATAGATATCCTATCAATATTTGTATTTTGTACTATTTTAATGTCTTGTCATGTTGCAAATTTGATTTTAAATAATATTTTGACATTTAACATATAGTTTCTTTATTCATGCAGAGTTTAGTAAAATTTGCCAGAACGTCCCGGACTTCCCAAACTTGACTACTTCCTTTAACGTGACGATGGTGCGTTGTTATATGTGCGATTAGTTTGCTTGGGAAACAGATTAACTTGCTCATGTAGTAATGTACACCCTATGTGGTGGATTGTGTTCTTTTATTTAATAATTTTCATTTTAGTAAACGTTGTTTCCACATAGCGATTTTGATAATTTAATTTGACTTTATATTGTCCTTGTCCCAATTTTGGTTTGTTTAGTTTGCAAGTTTTACATTTTAATTAATATCCTCACCTCCAACTTAACCAATTGAGTACCAGCGACGCATGTTATGCGTCGCCTATGTATGTAACGCTAAACCCCAGCGACGTAATGGTTGCGTCCGCCTTAATTACTCTTGTCCTATGGCACCTAGAGGGTTCAGATTTGTATGGGAACTACTTTAGTCCAGCCGCGTGTGTGTGGGCGCGCGCGGGAGTGATTTTTCCAGTGTATTGCCTACCCAGGTCAGGCTATGGAGATCGTCAACTCTTTTAATTATCTGAGCAGTGTGTTGAGTAAAGATGGATCTATGGATGAGGAAGTGCGGGAGAGGGTACAACAGGGGAAGAGGGTTGTAGGAACGCTGAAAGCTGTAACAAGAAATAGGGTGGTCAGTATGGAAGTGAAGAAGTGCTTGCATGACAGTGTGGTAATCCCGACACTGACTTACGGAAGCGAAGCATGGACGTTGGTTGAGAGACTCAGACCAAGAGTGAGAGCGGTGGAAATGAGTTACTTAAGAAGTGCGTGCGGAGTTACATGGAGGGATAGACAGACTAATGAGGAAGTAAGGAGGTGTGGTGTGGAGGTAGATGTGCTGGAAAGTGAGAAAAGGAATAACTTGAGATGGTTCGGCCATATGTAACGTATGGAAAGCGAGAGAATGAATAATAGGGTGTACAAGAGCGAGGTGGAAGGACAGAGAGGGAGAGGTAGATCGGAGGAGAGGTGGAAGGATGGCGTGAGGAAGTATATGGATGAAGGCGGTGCTGGTTGGGTCCAGTCGACTGACTGGAGACAGAGGTGCATGGGGACGGTTCGTTCGTGGCCACCCCTTCGGGGATCATGGCGTCAGGCAATAGAGATAGATAGATTGCCTACCCATCACCCCATGTTAATTGTGACTTTCCGCCTCCCCCCCAGGACCCCTAAATGACCTAGGGGAACTTTTTTTGCTGGTTTTCCTTCATTACTAAACCCATCCCATTTGTTTTCAGGAAAGACAAAAAAAAATGACAAGTGGCTGGTCCTGGAGTGTATATTTATATTTAATCGCATGGGGTCCACCGGGTTAATTATTATGTTCTCTCCACTAACCAACTTTACTCCTAAACTCGATTAATGAAATCAACAAACACATGTGGTAGTCCGGGGATTCGAACCCAGGACGCTCACACCGAAAAACAACAATCATTGTACCACAAAGACAGTTAAAGAATGTTGCACAAGCCTACGGTTTATTATGCAGTCTCGAATCCTGCATATCAATCTAAGCATGTACACGCTTTCCAACTGCACTATCGGAGGCTATGAATATGTGAATGGAACTAGTAATTAATGGGGCACTTAACCCTAAGGAAGGCCTCTCGATAAACTACTACTGAACCAGACCTATGATGTAGTTTTTTAACGCCGTACACTCCCTTGATTGACAGGGCTAGAGCGTGCCCTTGTTACAGGGACTAAACTGGACATTTGCCATGAATCCCTAGACCAAGCTGCCCAAACTCTTGGCATCTACCGATGAAACTGCCTGTAATCGAACTACTAACCCTTCGATCAGCAGCCAGATGCACTACTGTCCATGTTACGGTCCTAGGCCACTTAATAACTACTAATCTATATTAAAAAACTACCTAGCCGGGATTGCAAGGTCAGTGCATTCTGGATCTGTAACTAACCTCAGTCCGCATACTCCATAATGAGACAGTGTGGGTGGCGAGGCGAGCATGTAGGACTCCTTGTACCTGACTATGCTGGCGTGTTTACTAATCTATATTCAAGGCCAGACTACCTAACAGGGATCACAAGGTCAGTGCATTCTGTGTCTAACTCACCTCCGTCCGCGTACTCCATGACGAGACAGAGTGTGGGTGGTGAGGCGAGCATGTAGGACTCCTTGTACCGGACGATACTGGTGTGTTTACATCGGGCCAGGATCCTCGCCTCCTCCAGGGTCTTCTGTAGCTCCTCACCGTCCATGTCATCCACCCGCACCTCCTTCACCACGTACCTGAAGGGAGAGGAACAGAATCTATAACAACAATCTAAAGCGCAAGAATAAGGATAGCCTAATTAAACACTCTAAATACAGTGAGAATAAGACGATCTTAGTAAAGGAAAAGAGGCCTTTAGACCTTCCCTGTGGTTTAACCCTTACTGTACCATGGCATATTAGGCTAAATGTACCCTCCAGTACCAGCCTTGTTGCCCAAAGAGACGAGACAAACTCTCTCAGCACAAGAGTTGGTGGGTGACTGACTCGTGTGGCCTGGAGCAGCTGAGGAGGAGCATGAGAAGTGTTGCCAACTCCTCAGAGCAGTGCCTCCAAGTCATATTAGCAGCTCCCACTCTATATTAGTAGGAACAAGAATCATATATTCCTGATTGACGAGAGCAGTCGCCGGTACCGGTACTGGCGCATAACTTTTTTACTGACTGGCGTCAGCCATCGCTGGTACAGGGTGGGTTAAATTGGTTTTAAGATCAGGTAAGGCAGAATAGCACATCATAAAAGAGAAAAAATAATATACCATGGACATTTGGTAGTAAATGATAGGATGAAAATTACAAATTAACTTTAGTAACATAGAATAATCAAAAGATAAAAAACGCTCTCTAACTCACTCTCACACACACACACACACACACACCCACACCCACACTCTCTCTCTCTCACACACTCTCCACCAAGCACACACCCTGAGGCCATTCCAATATAAGGGGACTGTTCAACAGCACAGTTTGCCGAGTTGCAGTTTGAGAGAGAGAGAGCGAGATGATTTTTTTTTATACTGAGTTATACATCTCACCTGGGGGTCGAAAAACGAAGCATTTATTGGGTGTAAATGGTATTTCTTTCAGATGCTCAGTTTGTCGAACCCCAGAGGTTATGGATTCACTCATTGGTTGGTTGGGGGAACTAACTATTGTCGTTAATAGTACTGTACTTTAAATTACAGTTTATGAGCAATATTGTCGTCAACTATTGATTTCAGCTGTACAGTTGGTAAAATAAGTAACGCCTCAGTGCCAATACCCATCACTCAAAAACCGTGTCTCGTCAACACAAATTCACCTTTGTTAGACAGTTTTGCCTGTGGTCTCCTTCATACACATAAAATAAAATATCTGGCTTCATTCCAATGCAGAACCAGCTAATGAGTAACAACTGTGGTAGACTTGTTTCCCCAATTTGCGTAAACCTTACTACAGTAAGTAGAAATGCAAGTACTTGGTTATGTTTGGCGTTAGCTTATGTTTCGTACGCTGTATAAATCCTATTAATTCCACTCTCAACACCCAAACACCTCCCAATGAAATTTATGAAAGCATGTGATCTTCCCGAGATTCGAACCTGGGTTACCACATACATATCTTAAACATTACACCATGAAGACAGTATAGAAATAGAAAAATAGGCTACACATACATTGCTATATTCAATTCACTAAATTGTATTCATGTACAGTAATTAACCCTTCGAGTACCGAGGATGTCTTATTTAATAAATCTGGACGATTGTATGTAGCTTAGAATGGATCTGTGGTAGTTGAAAGGGTTGGTCGAGATATTCTGCAGTCTCTTTATGGCTAGGCATTTTTCCTAAACTAAATAAAATCGTCTAGCGGTAGCCAAAATGCCACAGAAAGGACGTCACCGATACTGAAGGGTTTAAACAGTTGAATGATCTAGAAGAGTAACTCCAAATAAACGACTTACTTGCGACCTGAGCAGACACTGGAGACTAGCCAGGCCTCTCCGAAGGTGCCCTTGCCGATCCTGGCCACCCGTCTGAATCTCTCCGCCATGATCCTCGACCTGTGGTAGAACAAATATGTATGTATGTATTTACTCAGGCCCATTCCCCATTTTTTTTTTGGGGGGGGGGGGGGCGACTAGGGACCATACAACATAAATCAATGAACATACATAAACAAAATAGGCTACAAATTCACACACATCTAGGTCACCCAGAGACCAGGCCGGTCACCAAGCTAGAAAAGATAATAGAGTATTAGGCCTAGGCTATCACCAACCCAGTCCCACCATTAGCCTAACTTGCAAATAAACATAGGCTAATTAATTAAATCACTGACACTTATGAATACGTGGTACTCCAAGGATTCGAACTTAGGATACTCACACCGAAATTACGCGCACTAAACATTAGGCTATCAAGACAGTTTTTTTCTTTCCATTTGAGCATGCACGCAACGCAATAGCATACTTTTAAAACAAGCCATCTCTGATTGGGACACCACTTTTACAGTGGATACGCTATAGGCTTACCCTATTCCAAGTAAGCCAAACTAAATCAATTTAACAGCCCCATATCAGATTAGGCCTCTAGTTTGTGCTTCTGATATACCGGTAGGCTAAACGAGGTCGGGCACACAGCTCTTAGCCTACAAGTTAGCCGAATATCTGCAGTTGATAATCCTAGATACGTCACGTAACTGAATGCGTACTGGCGAAATTGCGATGTAATATGACCGCCAGAAACAATAACAGACAAGACAAAATGCCGAATAACTGTTCGTGGTTTGAAGGGCCAGAGGATCCGAAGACCCCTTTTCACCCTGGCGCGTAACTTAGGCCTAGCCTATTTCACTGCCAGGCACAACATAGGAAAGGGGTGTTAGGAGATTGGCCAAACATCTCCACCTGCCGAGAATCGAACTCTGTCCTCCTGGTTAGAAACCGAGCACTCTACCAATGTCGCTTAGACAGGCCGCCTGTTCGTATGACGGCGAATGGCGTAGGGGTCTAGGACTAGGAGAGACAGAGGGCCTTCTGCCTCTGACGTCATGATAAACAAAGCCGACAGTGAACATCCGGGTTGTGTATAATTTTCCAACTGATTACAGCACAACATTTACGATAGGATAGCTCATTTACCATTACAAAACAAACACCTAGAATAATGTGTAGGCTTATGATTGCAAATATATCTTAGAACATTCAAATATTAATGTTTGTGAGTGTGGAATTCTCTATTACACGAGTCCGATCTACAAGTCTGCTCCGGTTCAGTGTTGCCAATCTAGCTCAATACCTTCACCGGTTTTATTGCTAGATCTACATTTATTTTATTCTAGCGACAACATTTTACATCTAACGACATTAATTTCAGCAATATTCGAGAGATTGGGCCATTTTAAGACAATCTTAGAGATTATGGCATTATTGCAACGATTTTGGGCAGTTATTAACTATCTAGCGCCTTTCAAAAACTGAGCTAGCTATACTTTGAAGTTTCATTTGGTAACCCTGCTCCGTTTTCAGAGTTTTAAATGAGTGAGTGTGGGAAAGTGTTTATCTTGTGTTTACCTTAAGATTATCGTGTTTGCCGGGCGTGTAGAGCGTTCTGCGAATTGTTTATATAATGCCGAGTGACCAGTGTACACGACCAAGCTCTACAAACTATAGTATAGACGATTACTAAAGGAACAAAGGTGAATTAAAAGGGCAGTCGAAAATGGGAGTGTTTACCAGAGGATATGAACGGGATGAGTTTATTGTTAATTTTGACACTCCAGATGCTTCCAAACGCTTATATTGTTGGCTGTGACTTTCCTGTGAACTGTTGTGATCATGCTAGCTCCAAAACTATGCACAAAAAGAGTGATTTAAAGAAGATTGAAGAGATTTTAGAAGGACGGAGGAGGCGCGCTGTGATTGGCGGAGGCTGCGTGGTGTCTGGAGGAGAGTCCGCGGCTCTGGGCCCTGATTGGTCCGCAACGCTACTAAAGGTACAGTGTTGTTTTTTTTTTTTTTTTTTTTACCTTTGTCGGGAAGTGATGCGAGGCTTATTACCGCTAGTTTCACTACTGTTATTTTAATTTTATGTTCCATTTTCCCCCCCCTCTTGGAGTGGATCTGTTAGGGGGAAACATAAGGCTTGGTGATATTGACAGGGTTCGACGAATGCCTTCGGCGCCTTGCATTAACCTAATGCACAACCTAATTAGGTTGGCGGTAACATTCAAGGAGACTACTGCAGGACTCTTCTTCTTACCTCTGACCGGGTATAGGCTATCCTAGTGTTTACTAGCCTATACCCCTTTGAAAGGACATTAGCCTAACCTAACAACCTTACCTAACCTATCCTAGTATTATAGGTGGGGGCTGCCGCCCCCACACCCCCGCTTTGACTTAGATTGTTGGTGTATTTGTCTGTGAAGTGGGTATTTTTCAATTTGTTGATAACTAAAATCCTCCATGCGGACTATATGGAGAAAAATATGGCGAATCTATTGGTGCCTATTTTCCCTAATAAATTGTTTCTCATAACGTCGCACTAGTGTCCTTGAATATTATCATTATTTAATTTAAACCAATGCTATACTGTAGCCTATACTGGGTATCATTGTTTAGCGTTATTTTCGTGTTTAATTAATTGTATATATATGTTTTCACTTTTGTATAGTAACGTTCAACACATGCCAAAGGGACAGTTAGCCTACAAATAATTTTGGAAGAATGTGAAGCTTACTTAGCCTTATAGAATATGGAAATTATAGACTAGGATATGGATGAATTATTCTGTATCGTACAATTGTTGACCGGATCTGCATTGTAAGTATGCTTGGACTCTAATTTATATATTCGTTATGAATTTAAATTCAATTTTATTACTGAAATTTGTTAATTTTGTTTATATAAGAGTAGTTACCGCTACCAAATTCTTCTTATCTTGAGCAATACCCGTACATTATGTTCGCTTTACATTAATACTTTCGGACCTTCACAGATTTGGCATGAAATGTAGGCATATATATATATATATATATATACCGGTATATATATATATATATATATATATATATATATATATATATATATTACCGGTATCCTTTGGACCGTCCGACAGTAGTCACTTACAGTTTCTTACAGTAGATCCTCTGGAAAAAGGCAAACTAGGCCTGTGTATCCAGCGTTATGTGTCTAATAGGTCTGTTATAGCATATAGCCTACACCATTGATATACGGTATGTCATTAAGAGCTGAACAGTATTATAAGAGATACCGGTATATAAGAAAATTAAATACTCTGTCAAGCGTTAGCCTGTTATCAGGCCCATCTATTTTTGCAGTAGCCTATGTGTTCTATGTTTCTTATATTGGTTGGTGGAACAAATATAATATATACTATACTATATTGGGTAGCCTACTTATTATATTGGGTAGCCTACTTATTATATTGGGTAGCCTACTTATTATATTGGATAGCCTACTTATTATATTGGGTAGCCTACTTATTATATTGGGTAGCCTACTTATTACCGAAACTACCACTAATTATTACTCAATATTTGAAGGCTATCATAGAATAAGGATGTTGCAAAAATCATATTAACATTTGTTTCAACCTCCGGAAATAAATTTGATGTGCACAATATACAGCACCTTAAAAAAAAAATCCCTACTCCTATATGTCTCCCTATGGACGGCAGTGAAACTCTTATTAAGCCGCACCCATCCTGTATCTCAAGGCAAAAAAAAGTATATTTACTCTGAAAATGGGTACATTTCTATAATTGCACCTACAGTATAAGAGCTAAACAAATTATGGTAAATATTTACGAGTCGTCGCACCACAGCTGGGATCTCATTTATAATGGTAGTTTTGGGTTCCTATCATTCTATGCTTCATTCATACTTTTTATCCACGGGATTTTTTTGTTTTTTGTGGGGTTTTTTGCATTAACCTAACCAAAAAACCTAACCTAACCTAACCTAAATATATTTGGGGGCTATTAGGCTAGGTTAGGTTAACCCGCTAAAAAAAAAAAAAGCCAAGAAAAAAAAAAAAAAAATCCCGTGGATAAAAAGTATATAGAAATGAAGCATAGAATGATAGGAACCCATAACTACCATTATAAATGAGATCCCAGCTGTGGTGCGACTCATAAATATTGACCCAAATGATTATTGTATTTAACAGAAAGATTCGACGAGGTAAGTGATGTGGTATAGGTGGCAATATGCGGAAATGGATTATAATGGCATTCCGCCCCCTCTGACAATAGTCTATCAATCTAGAATCTAGAGGAGACACAGATTTTACAATGCTTCAGAGAGACATTAGCCAAACCTAGCAACCTTACCTTACCTATCCTAGTATTAGGGGTGGGGGCTGCCACCCCCACACCCCCGCTGGTTGAGTAAAACGGTAGAAATCCAGTTGGGGTGGAGTGAGTAACCGTGGATTTTCGTAAGGGGGTCAGAGGGGGCGGAATGCCCATATACTCCATTTCCGCATATTGCCACCTATACCACATCACTTACCTCGTCGTACCTTCCTGTTAAATGCAATAATAATTTGTTTAGCTCGTATAGGTGTAATTATAGAATAATTCCAATATTTCCACTATATTGCTGCATGTCATTACCATCTCAAATGGTTTAAATGCGACTATATAAGCACTGTAAAACAAAAATTCTCCTTACCGACGACGGCAGTGCCAAAATTATGGGGGAAAACATTGGGCAATGTATTTAGGTCAAGTATGGGATATAATTATCTGTTTTCAATAGCATTGTCTTACAGTATTAGTCACCACAATACATGTCTTCACCGCTGAAAGTTAAAATATTTTCATTAGACTTTGTGGGTTAAATAAGGGTGGAGGAAAAAAATGCAGCCATCTTGGATCAGTGGAGTACTTTTTTTTTCTCACTTTTCCACTGTATTTTTTAGTATTTTGTCATCCTCTATATCAATTGGTAAGACCAGCGGGGTCTGAGGGCAGCAGCCCCCAGGTTAAGTTAGGGTAATGACAAAATATGGTTTTCGGGAGGCATGTTTTGGGATGGATGTAGAGTTCGGGCGTACGGTCGTCATTGTTTACATAGGGCGATCGCCGCGGTCGCACTTACGTTCCCGTCTATTTCGACGCTATATTTTCTGCTATTTGCCCCCCTGTCATTACTACATGAATACTAGGTTAGGTTAGGTTAGGTTAGGTTAGACGGGAACATGATGGGAAAGGTCCGACGCCACTACGCGTAATGTAAACAAAGATGGCGGTACGCCCGCTCACTACAACCCCATGTTTTAACATTGCTATATAATTGGAAAAAATGCATTTGCAGAAACCTTAAACACACTAATCAATCATGAAATCTGTGAAAGAAAGGATAATTATATAAAACACATAGGCCTACGTGACCTAAAATACATG
This sequence comes from Paralithodes platypus, assembly GCA_032716605.1. Taxonomy (NCBI): domain Eukaryota; kingdom Metazoa; phylum Arthropoda; class Malacostraca; order Decapoda; family Lithodidae; genus Paralithodes; species Paralithodes platypus. Next base: position 11,594,412 of record CM064504.1, read on the forward strand.
ACCGTAAAATCTTTTGACAATAACATTTACAATATATAGCATAGTAAAGAAATAGTCGTCTGATCGAAGAGTTATAGGCTACTAGCTTACCCAGAGAGCAAAATCCAGTCCTCAGTTGTTCAATTAGACCATCACAGCTCAAACCCACACACACACACACCGCAGTAAATACCTCGGTCACAGACCACGGAAATCCAACACTGCGGCGCTCGGAGTTTGACGTTGAACAGACACAGAGAGAGCCCGGGAACTAATGGCTGGGAAGTTGGACGGGTGATTGATCCAGGGGTTTCGAGTTTCAGGGTTCGAATTCGCGGGGCTTCGGAGTGGGTTTCAAACTGTTCGGTAGGGTTTGTTGATGTTGTGGTGCGAGTGGGAGAGCCAGAGGGAAGGGATGTTTTTTCTTATTGTGGGTTAATTTTGCTGAGCCTGTTTGTTTTGTAAATATAGGCTACCCAACACAATTTGTATATTTATTATTATTTTGTTTGTCTTGAGATTCAATTTAGCTAGGCCTACTGGAAAAGGGGGGGGGGGGGGGGGGGAGTCGCATTTCTGGTGTTTGAAACATCGTTATTTCCACAGTGATTTTGATAAGTTCTTTTGTTTTGATTGGGTCGTCCCTATTTTGGTTTGTTTATTTGGCAAGTTTTATATTTGAATTCACAAATTAATCTCGTAGGGGGATCTAATGGCTATGTTGTTTATAGGTTGAGGGAGGTCTAAGGTGAAAACTAAAACAAATGAATATATAAATAAATATACCCCCAAAATAAACACTGTCCCCTTAAGGGGAGATTTCCACTCGAGGGACTTTTTTCTTGACCCCTTTCTCCCTCATGTTTAGCCCCATTGCTTTTGATATTATGAAAAGTTTGCCCCATTAGTTTAGCGATTTTAAGAACTTTCACCCCATATTAAAATCTTTCGTGCCATTCAGGTGTCGATTTTATCCTGGCGAGCGATAGCGAGCCTGTAATTTAAGAGTAACCGGCCTTCGGCCGGGACATTTTTCTACCGAAAAATTTACAAGTTTAGCTTGAAAGGGGGTCAAGGGGGTGACATTTTTAAATTGTTGGAGGAGTATGAAACAAACTAAAAATCTCCCCTTAATCAGTTCGAGGCTTCAAAATCTATCATAATTATTGTCCGGGAGTGTACCGCATATCAAGCCATTTAACCCCTTCTGTACCGGCAACGTCTTTTAAATTTTATTCTAGCTATGTTTAGACGATTTTGTTCAGTTTAACCCCTTCTGTACCGGCGACGTCTTTTAAATTTTATTCTAGCCACATTCAGACGATTTAAGTAGGATCTGTGTTAGTAAAAAGGGTTAAGTGAGATAGTTCGAAGCCTGTTTATTGCTGGAGGCCCTGTTTAAACTGACTAAAATCGTCTAATAGTAGCCAAAATAAAATTATTAATACATTGCCGATATAGAAGGGGTTAAGAAGGGTATGTGGTAGTAACAAGGGGTGAAATATTAACAATGGGTAGTGCTAAAAAAATGCTACTTTGACCAATTTTTCAGAAGTTGACTAATTTATCTTTATAAATATGTACCGTAATAATGTTATTAGCATAGACCCGGGAGGTACGGTATAGTGATAAGGGAAGAGCGATAACAATGTGTTATACTTAATTATAATGTTATACTTAATTATAATGTTATAATTAACGAGTCTTATAACGAACACCACCAGCACCAAATTAATGACACTATTATAGGGCCTATCGTAAAGAAAGGCCTCCAAGTAAATTGAAAGTTAATGACTGGAATAAGCTCGTAGGCCTATCTACTGGAGTGGTAGTTATATATAGTATATGCTCCTATTAAAATATGTACAATGATCGAGTGAGAACAAATTAATATATCCTACACAAATGTTCCCATTAAAGTTTCAATATGATAATGGTATGCATAATGTGTGGATGTATCTTGAAATTACAAAACCTTATGGTACCGGGTAGACCTCTATAATAAGAATGTCAGGAAAAGCCTGTAGTTAAATTGGAACTTAATGACTTGAAGACCCCCCCTCTCTCACTATCACTCTCTCTCTCACACACACATACACACGCACACACTAATTCTCACCCTCTCTCGCTCGCTTTATCTCACACACACTCTCCCTTTCACTCATTCTCACTCTCACTCTCTCGCTGAATTGAAACTTAATGACTGGAATAAGACCCCCATCTACTAGGGTGGCACCTAATTTTACCGAGCTTTTTTTCTGAAGCTACCGTAACTAGCCTATTTTTGTTCCTTCTATATATCGTACGGTACACTCGGAAGCCATAGTCTCTAGCCCACTCGTAAATAGTCGTGGACTTCACCTATTTCAATTATGGAAGTATTTCTCTGGAAACGAATTTATTAATATAATTTTCTATACATCAACTACAAAACTATAAATACTATTTATTGAAAAGCGAGTTCTATGCAAAAATAATAATAATAATAATAATAGGTAGTTATAATTGCATAAAGAAAAACATAGGGAGTCTACGAATTCTTGCAAGTAGGCTAAAGACTATGGCATCCGAGTGTACCATGCTAAAGCTAACTGTAACACTATTTTACACTATTTGACTATTACACACTCTATTTGGCTAGTTTCACACTATCTGGTCCGACGTCTAGGGGGTGATAAGGATATTTTGTTTCATTAGCATTGAGGACTTTGTTTACTTTTACCATGTTCGAGCAATGTGTTTTAGTGTGTCCCCTAAGCTAACAAAAACACCTTCCCAGACTTTCTTTAAACTATGATAATTCCCACCCAGACCCCCTTCATGCTATATTTGTTCATTTTTGTATAGAAAAATTGATAGATAAATCAATTTATATATATTTGTGCCGAAGGCCGATTCTTCCGAAAGTACAGGCTCGCTATCGCTCAACAGGAAATTATCAACATCTAAATCCTTTCCTGGTGAGGAGCCTCCTCCACTATCGGCGGATGGCTGTGGACCCTCCCTCTCCCTCCCCGACCCCCTCTGTGTCTCCGGTCCCGCCGTGGGTTGATCTCACTCCTCGCGTCCGGGTTACCTTCCATGAAGGTTACCGGACGTCGACGGGTGCTGGACTTGCCCGGGCCTATTTTGCTGAGCTGGTGGGGTCGTGTTATCAGGGGCACTTCGGTGTCTTCCCGGATGGTTCCTGCGTTCCTCAGGCCTCCTCCTGTCTACTACGAGGACCTCTCCCTCTGCCAGACCTGGAGGTTGTCAGGGCACCATCCCATCATAGCGGCGGAACTGTTTGCCATTCTTAGAGCCCTGGAGTTTGTGCGGTGTCATATTCGGCCTCAACGGGTCGTCTTGTACTCGGATTCCCAAGCCTCCCTCCATCTGCTCCTTGCTACATATCCTCGTCTTGTCTTCGCCATCCAGGAGTTGCTGGTTCACTTTTTAGGTCAACCGTGGGAAGTGGTCCTCCAGTGGGTTCCTGCACACTCCGGCATTCGTGGCAACACGGTGGCTGATGCTGCGGCGAAGCTGGCGCACGCTTCGGTAGAGGTCTGAGTCGGTTGACATGGATACGAGGACACTTGCCCGGATTGTCGGGCGGGCTAGTCGCGGGCTTTGGGACAGGGAGCTCCGGGTGCTGTTGCTACAGACGACCATGGGGAGATACCGATGGGATTCGTGCCCCCAGCCTTGGAGTCGACACCCCCTGCGGAAACTCGATGTCTCGCTGGCCAGGCTGCGTATTGGACACACTGCGCTGTCAGCACACCTGTTCCGACTCCGCATGATACGGTGCCCGGACTGTCGCTGGTGTGGACAGCCCGAAACCCCTGAGCATCTGGTGGAGGTGTGTCCGCGGTTCTATAGTCACAGGGTCAAACTAGGGACTCGGTTCGCCGTTTGTCGTCTCGGGGGTTCAGCTTAGGGCTATTGTTAGGCCACGGTGTCCAGGATGCGGATGTGTGTTCTCAGCTCTCTCGTGCCTTATGTGTCTTCCTCTTGGCGACACATGTTGCCGACATAGTTTAAGGTCCCACTGACGGTTAGTCTTCTAGGGCCAAGCAGGTGGCATCCACCCGAAGGCCCTTTAATAATAACAATAACATCTAAATAGCACGAAAGGTCGCAACTCATTACGGAGACTTCCCGAAGTTGGGCCCTTAATTTAATTGTTTTCTCTCACGGTCAGCCTATTACAATTTGCGAACACCCATTAAAGTGATATTGTCTAGAAAACCGGAGGAGAGGCTTTGGAAATATCGGGGGTTGATTGTTAGCTCGGAGGCATACACAAAGATTGTATATATACATCTAAAATTTCACACAAACACATACGCACACATATTTACACGCACGTTACACACACACAGACACATACGCACATTACCCACACATATTGCACACACACACACCCACACTCTTTGAAAAACAAACACACACGGTACATTGTTTACTTTTGGATAATTATTTTATTTATTTATGTTATTTTATTGATTAACTTATTTGATTAATTTTATTACCGGTATATTTTGTTCAAGAAGGGTTGGGGATAAAAGGTGATGTTGTTGCGGGCCTCTGAATAATATAACATGCTCGGGCCAAAGGTTAAGGTTAATGGAAACTGACGGTCCATTAAAAAAGCTAGATTGTATAAAGGTGATAGACAGGCTGAGAAAATATGGGGGGGGGGGGGGCGTAGGTACTAGGGTTATTTCTAATTTTAAAGAAACCTACCTTTGGCCGTGTAATGTTTCTACCGAAAAATGTACACAAATAACTTCAAGGAGGGTCTTGGGCGGGTCTATTTATAAGATTGATGGAGGTCTACAGAGGAAACTAAAAACATAGTAAATAGATATATAAACGAGCAAATAAATACGCCCATCCCCCCTTAACCCTCTAACACTTTGATATATCTCCCAAATTAAGGAAAATCGTCTGAAGGTGGCCGCAATGAAGCAAGAAAGGGGCGCCATTTATCTGAAAGAAGGGAATAAACTGCATAAATTCAGCGGCTCGTGAAAATAATAATAATAGAAAACATTAATATTGAAATACTCATATCTTTACCTGTCTTAAGGTGAAACATTTGATCAGCTACAGGATATCATATTATTTATCTCGAATTAATACTTCAACTGCGATGCGATATACCGGTACTGTATATATACCGGTATATATATATATATATATATATATATATATATATATATATATATATATATATATATATATATATATATATATACCGTATACGGTATAATACAGTATATACAGTATATAATTATATATTTATATATACTGTATATATATATATATATATATATATATATATATATATATATATTCACAGTATATAGATATATCATTATATAGCCTACATGTCTTTTTAATGATATTTTTGTTAATCTTAGTTTCCTGAATTTTACCTTTCTGCAAATTAATTTCCTCTGATATACCTGTAGTATTTCTATCATGTTGTTTTATTCTTATTCTTAATTTTTCGTTTTATATATTTTTTTGGTCGTCCCCCCCTTTGCTCTTCTTTGTGTATAGGGTACCTGTAAAAGAGGGTGTTGTCAGATTAACTTGTAGACGCCATGTTGTTTCTACTTCACGCTCCACCCCATAGCTTATCATTTTTCACCTTATATTTATATTATTTTTCCTTTGATACCAGTACCGCTTTTAACCTCGTAATATTTAATTCTATATAATTTACTCTTTCGCGCACCAGACCGCGATTTGAGCCCTTTCTGGGATAATTAATAGGTTTTGTGACCATCAGTATTGTTTAGAAACCTTTAGTTTAGTAACATAACCCTCTGCAGTTGTCTTTGAGCGAGCTGTGGCATGAAAGCTAATTTAGGAGAGGTACGGTAATTATGAAATTTAAATTATTTATATTTTTGAATACTAAACGGCAACCCCCAGACCCCAGTACATAAAAGGGTTACTATCAGAGCATTTACTGCACGTCCCCGGGCACCATATTGTTTCTGACTCCCGGGACTCTGTATGTCTCTACTCTCTCTATAAAGGTACTCTATTTATGTTGGGTACCCTTTGCCCTCTAGCGGTAATCTCTGGAACTAGTGTGGGGGAAATTATAAAAGTTAAGGAGTTGTATTATGATAAAAATGCACTGGAATATGCTACCGGGCGAAGGGGGAATTGGTTCTATATATTGTTTTAACACACACATTTATGGTTGTAATACACATACACACACATACACAAGCATATTTATCTTTGTAACACACACACACACACATACATTTATCGTTTTAACACACGTTTATCATTATAAAACACACAG
>CM064504.1:11605703-11661007 GCA_032716605.1 Paralithodes platypus
TGTACAGTATGTAAATAGGTAGACAGATATGTAGATTGATATATAGATATAAAGATCAATAATCCTACATAAACCTACATGGAATAGTGCCAACTATCTTTCTCCCTCTCTCTAAGAGAATCTCGTCGGTGCGACGTGTTCACTCTCTTGTAGCTACAGGTACACTAAACACACTCCCGCACCACATGCGGGTGCGTGTGCTTCTGTGCGGTAGATCGCAGTGTTGCCACATAGGCCTGTAGACCTATTTTTTCTGCTGTAGACGTCCTGGGGATATCATCTATACATGTGGCAGCTCCCAGCACACTATCCCCATGGCCCGGGTTGAGCGTAAAAGGGTATGAAAATTAGCGTAAATTGAGCGTCAAAATGTATGAAAATGAGCGTGGATTAAGTGTCAAAATGTATGTAAATGAGCGTGAATTAAGCGTCAAAATGTATATAAATGAGCGTGAATTAAGCGTCAAAATGTATATAAATGAGCGTGAATTAAGCGTCAAAATGTATGAAAATGAGCGTGAATTAAGCGTCAAAATGTATGTAAATGAGCGTGAATTAAGCGTCAAAATGTATGTAAATGAGCGTGAATTAAGCGTCAAAATGTATGAAAATGAGCGTGAATTCCGCTGTGTAGCAACTATGCCATTGATGTTTGTTGCACTTTTTTGTTACTATGTAGCTGCTACGTAGTTCACGCTTCTTGGGTTAAGACGTATTTTTGCATTATTTTCTGGCTAACCTCAGTTGATCTTTTTCAGCTAAAGAATGAACTCTACCAATCTATGGGTTAAACTCAATCATAATAAAAACATGTGACTCACAGACTGATCCTAAACTTAATAAATCTTCTAATAATAGCCCGAATATTGTATAGGAATGTGTTCTGAAATACCAAACAGTTATTACTCCTGAGATCTTTTGAAGGCAGGGACATATGCGTCATCCGCCTGTTTCGGTCCATTAGTTTGGCGATAATAAGACCTTTCATGCCATTCAGGTGTCGATATTTATCTGGGCGAGCGATAGTGAGCCTTTAACATAGAAGAAATCGTCCTTAGACCGGACATTTTTCTATCGAATAATGTACAAATTTAGCTTGAAGGGGGTCTGGGTGGTAAAAGGAAACAAAATCTTCAATAATAATAATTAAACTAACCAAGCAGGTAACAGTCGTCCAAGTCGTCGTCAAACTGTTTACAGCAGTACTCCCGGGAGCTGTTGAAGCTGGGGTCCGCAGGGATACACGCGTCGTCCGCCTGTGTCGGGTTAAGCGAGAAAGAGATGTGAGGAAGAGGATAGAACTGAATGATACTGTATTGAATTAGATCTTCACTTTGATTATTGTAATATCACACACTCTCTTATCTACACTTACTCTCACACACACGCACTCTCACATTCACACACACACACACACACACACACACATACACATACACCTACTTACTTACATACTTACCAGAGTTTGTAAGTTGGCAGTACACCCCTTATCACCTTCATCATCAAAGATACACACACACACACATACACACACACACACACACACTTACATACTTGCTTACTTACATACTTACATACATATCTACTTACTTACATACTTACATACTTACCAGAGTTTGTAAGTTGGCAGTACACCCCTTACCACTTTCCCCACCACCGGAGACACAGGGCCACTTACACTGCTCATCCACTTGGTCGGCAGTCTGAAGGGAGACAGTATGTTAACCACTTGCGAGTTACCGGATATAAGGAAGTTGGAGCTGTAAACATCGATATTTAGATATGTGTGGCATTTGTGTGCAGAACACTAATTTTGGAGAGGTAATTATGAGATTGAGAGAACTCTATTTCTGAATGATAAACGGCAACTCCCGAGCCCACAAGATAACGAGAGGGTTAATAAAAATAATAACACGTCACAACCCCCTTTTTAGTTTGTTCCCTAGACCTCCATCAAGCTTAAAAGTACACCCCCTAGACCCCCTTTTTACTTTGTTCCCTAGACCTCCATCAAGCTTAAAAGTATACCCCCTAGACCCCCTTTTTACTTTGTTCCCTAGACCTCCATCAAGCTTAAAAGTACACCCCCTAGACCCCCTTTTTAGTTTGTTCCCTAGACCTCCATCAAGCTTAAAAGTACACCCCCTAGACCCCCTTTTTACTTTGTTCCCTAGACCTCCATCAAGCTTAAAAGTATACCCCCTAGACCCCCTTTTTACTTTGTTCCCTAGACCTCCATCAAGCTTAAAAGTACACCCCCTAGACCCCCTTTTTAGTTTGTTCCCTAGACCTCCATCAAGCTTAAAAGTACACCCCCTAGACCCCCTTTTTACTTTGTTCCCTAGACCTCCATCAAGCTTAAAAGTATACCCCCTAGACCCCCTTTTTACTTTGTTCCCTAGACCTCCATCAAGCTTAAAAGTACACCCCCTAGACCCCCTTTTTAGTTTGTTCCCTAGACCTCCATCAAGCTTAAAAGTACACCCCCTAGACCCCCTTTTTACTTTGTTCCCTAGACCTCCATCAAGCTTAAAAGTACACCCCCTAGACCCCCTTTTTACTTTGTTCCCTAGACCTCCATCAAGCTTAAAAGTATACCCCCTAGACCCCCTTTTTAGTTTGTTCCCTAGACCTCCATCAAGCTTAAAAGTACACCCCTTAGACCCCCTTTTTACTTTGTTCCCTAGACCTCCATCAAACTTAAAAGTACACCCCTTAGACCCCCTTTTTAGTTTGTTCCCTAGACCTCCATCAAGCTTAAAAGTATACCCCCTAGACCCCCTTTTTAGTTTGTTCCCTAGACCTCCATCAAGGTTAAAAGTACACCCCTTAGACCCCCTTTTTACTTTGTTCCCTAGACCTCCATCAAACTTAAAAGTACACCCCTTAGACCCCCTTTTTAGTTTGTTCCCTAGACCTCCATCAAGCTTAAAAGTATACCCCCTAGACCCCCTTTTTAGTTTGTTCCCTAGACCTCCATCAAGCTTAAAAGTACACCCCTTAGACCCCCTTTTTACTTTGTTCCCTAGACCTCCATCAAACTTAAAAGTACACCCCTTAGACCCCCTTTTTAGTTTGTTCCCTAGACCTCCATCAAGCTTAAAAGTATACCCCCTAGACCCCCTTTTTAGTTTGTTCCCTAGACCTCCATCAAGCTTAAAAGTACACCCCTTAGACCCCCTTTTTACTTTGTTCCCTAGACCTCCATCAAACTTAAAAGTACACCCCTTAGACCCCCTTTTTAGTTTGTTCCCTAGACCTCCATCAAGCTTAAAAGTATACCCCCTAGACCCCCTTTTTACTTTGTTCCCTAGACCTCCATCAAACTTAAAAGTACACCCCTTAGACCCCCTTTTTAGTTTGTTCCCTAGACCTCCATCAAGATAAAAAGAACCTACTGTAGACCCCCTTTCAAGATAAATGTGTACATTTTTCGATAGAAAAATGTCGCGGCCTAAGGCCGGTTCCTGTTAAATTACAGAATCGCTATCGCTTGCCAAGCCAAAAAATTGACACATAAATAACACGAACACTCTTAATGTGGACAAAGAAATGTGGCGAAAGGTCTTAAAATCGCCAAACTAATGGGCCTAACTTCTTTAAATCTGATAAGAGGGACCAGAAAAACGACCCATCTCCCCTTGATAATAATAATAATAGCACGTCACCATAATTCCAGTTTAACCTTACCATCCACGACTGAGAGAAGTTGGCAGGCCTGGTTGCCAGCGGGTGGACGTGGTTGAACCTATCTGTGAAGTCGTCCTCCTTGCACTTGGTATACAGACCGCACAGACCGTTCAGGCTTTGCTGGAGGCTAGGGTGGGCCCAAACGTCCACCCGGTAGGGACAACTCATCACCTGTATATGCGAAACGTTGGCATTAAAGTGCTCCTCCTCATATGGTGTTTATATTCAACTCATAACATTGTCATTAAAGTGCTTCTCATAGGGTGTTTATATTCAACTTGTCCTCTGTATATGCGAAACGTCATTAACCCGTGCACTGTGCAGTACCGGTGAAGTTCTTTTGATGAAAAGGACGTACCCTCGTGTTGGGCAGACAGAAGGGATGATAGAGAACATTTCGAGAGATAACACACACTTAACTAATTCAAAAGAAGATATTTTCTAATGGATTATATTCTTTAAGTTAATACAAGATCTATCTATCCTCCATTTCAGCTATGGTACCTGTCTATATATGTAACTATTTATCTATCCTAAAATTTAGCAACCTATCTTTCAATGTAACTGTCCATCTATCCTAAAATTCAGCTATCTATGTAAGTATCTATCTATCCTCAAATTCAGCTACATTTCTACCTATGTACCGGTAACTATCTATGCTACTCACCGTAATCCTAGAGGAGCCGAGTAGAACAACACAGCCGTGGTACTGGAAGGCCAGGACTGGATGGTACACTCCACAATCGGGGAAGGCCACCTGGTGCACCCCAGTTGCCGGCACCACAAAACTGTTGCCGTTCACACCAAGCTGGGCAAAATAGAAATATTGAAAAAAAAAATCTACTCAGTACTGGTATTCACATGAAAACATATGAACTCACGCATTTGAAGGAGGCCAATATAACCTCTAATTAACATATTTGATTTATGACCAGGCTGAGACTCGAACCCGGGCCTGTAGTGTAGCGGACCAGCATCAGGCCAACTATAAACTACCGTGGAGCTATTTCAAGAGTGATAGTTTCATTTGGAACAAATTCCATCTACTACTACCCGCTCCGACTCGTGGTCACGTAGCCTAATGCTGTTCACAAGTACATCCACACTCAAATAATAGTAACTAAGTACTAGAGAATGTCAGCTTGCTCTTACCGCAATCCGTCTTGCACATGTGATTACTATAAACTTGAATGTCTCCATTCTTCAGCTATCTAATTACAGAAATAAGTAACTTACATATATTGTACAGCATAGGTATCAGTATATACCATACGTCGCGCATAAAACAAAGAGATTCATTTGGGCCAGTAAATGTCTAACACTCTCCTCTGTAATACCAGTACCTCTAATTTGTAACAGTCTTCTGTAACACCTCTAAGTTACACCCAGGTACTCACAGTATAGCCTACACGGAGTCCGCATACATGGAGATGGTGGTGTTGGGGTTGTCGGTGAGGGTGGTTTTTTCGAGGTCTAGATTATGTAACACTGTTCTCTGTAACAACTCTAATTTTTAACACCTCTAATTTGTAACACTGTCTCCTGCAACACCTCTTAACACTAGGCTAGCTGGTCTCTTAGTTTGTCCCCCAGGCTATGCAAGACCCCCAGACCCCCTGCAAGCTAAATTTGTACATCTTTCGAAGGCCGATTTCTTCTAAGTTACAGGCTCACTATCGCACGCCCAGAAAGAATCGACACCTGACTGGGGTGAAGCATCTTCTTTTCGCTAAACTAACAGGGTGAAACGTCTTAAAAAACGAAAAATCAAACCAGGTACTCACAGTATATACCGAGTCCGCATACATGGTGATGACGGAGTGGGGGTTGTCGGTGAAGATGGTCTTGTCAAGGCAGGAGGCACCCCCGTAACAAGGCTTGAAGTCACTGTACACGCCCACACCTGGGTAGTACGCCCACTCGTCTGGCTGGAAGTAGTGACTCTGCTTCTTGTTGTTGTTGTTGTACACGTTTAGATACTTGACAGGAGAAAAATAGCAGATTAGGGGAGGAATAGAAATAGTACAGCATTATCTCACAACAGACTGCCTCGTAATAGACTGATAGTCAAACTTAAAGTTCACGGTATTCGTGGGTCTGTTCTTCATTGGATTCAGGATTGGCTAACTGAGTGAAAGAAACGAGTATTAATAAATGGCAAAGCTTCAAATTGGATAAATGTTACAAACAGTGTACCACAAGGCTTAGATCTCGATCCATATCTATTTCATATTTATATTAACGATATTGATGATGGATTATCTTGCAGAAACTCCAAATAAATAAATTCGCTGGTGACATAAAGATTGCGAAAACAAAGTAATTTCTCCATCGCACATACAAGAGTTTCAGAATGATCTATACAAGTTGTCAAAATGGGCTCAGTCATGGCAGATGAATTTCAACATAGATAAATGCAAAGTGCTTCACATTGGTAGTAAAAATGAAAGAGCAAGCCATTCGATTAATGGAATTCAACTCATGAACGGAAATATTTTTCTTTTTCTTGGAGTAACTATAACAAACAATTTAAAACCTGCCCAATAATGCACTGAAGTTGTTTAAAAAGCAAATAAGATTATTGGCTTCATTGGGATATCTTGAATATACAGTATATTCGAAAACGCTATACACACTTTCTATAACTAATTGGTTCATCCACATTTGGCATAGTGTTTCCTGTTTTGGTCGCCATTCTATAGAAGGATATTGAAAAACTAGAGAAAGTCCAACAGAGTAAATAAAATCATTCCCTGACAAAGAAATATACTCTATGAGGAACGACTAAGAGTTAAGCCTATTTACCTTGACAAACGGCAGAATAAGAGGGAACCTAATCCAAGTTTTTAATATTATCATAGATCATGACAACATGGACGCAAGTACTTCACACTAGATAACTCAAATTACACAAGACAATATTGTCGGAAAGAAGTTTCATTCGCATGAAGTGAAGCACTTAATTTTCAACAGAGTGACAGAGTCGTCAAATTATGGAACAAATTGCCTAGAAATGTTGTAGAGTGCCATACAGTCCAGGCATTTAATAATGCATAGATAAATACCGCTATCTTGCCATGAATCCCCCGACTGATTGTGTTCGTGCCTGACTAATGTGACCATATCAATATCGTTCATAGTACTAGCCTATTTGTTTTCTGGTCCACATTTTTTTTCTGGAGCTGAATCCCCCGACTGACTGTGTTCGTGCCTAACTAATGTGACCATATCAATATCGTTCATAGTACTACCCTATTTGGTTTCTGGTCCACAGTTTTTTTCTGGAGCTGAATCCCGCCAGTTGATTCCTGTGGCTATTATTATTATTTATTTCATATTAACAAGTAACCTAGTAAGGACCATTAGGTCTGATGTTACTTGTGTTCCTTTGCATTCCTTTGTATGCATTATTTTGTGTTCTGTAAAGAGAGTACCTGTTAACGTTTTCCCGTCAACATTTTACTTACTTACTTTGTTACTTTGTGGATGTTTATGTGAAATCACCACGGTCGATCTGGGGATTGGGGTATTGGAAACTGGATGGAAAACTATGAATATAGGTGACAAACCTGTTTGGTCTGAGCCAGGGTGTGGTTGCAGGTACCGTGGAAGTCATAGGTGTGGCCATCGAAGGTTACAAAGTGGGGGTCAGTGTGGACCGTGCAGTGACCACCTGTAGGGGGGTAGAGGTGTTGTTGAAGTTGTTGGGGGGGGGGGGGGGGGGGGGATAGAGGAGTTGCTGAAGTTGTTTGGGGTGATAGAGGAGTTGTTATTTTCTTTTTTTTTTCTTTTTGGGGGGGGGGGGGGGGGGGGGGCGGGGGGGTAGAGGAGTTGTTGAAGTCGTTTTAGGTTGAGGAGGGGGGGGGGGGTAGAGGAGTTGTTGAAGTTGTTTAGGTGGGGGGGGGGGTAGAGGAGTTGTTGAGGTTGTTATTTACCCTCTCAGGCTCACATTTGCCAGTTACTATCTAGCCAAATTAATTATTTACATATGAAATACAAATAGCTAAGTTAGCCTTCTATAATAATTTTCTTTCAGTGCACAGTCCATAGAAAACTTCAGGAGTTTAAGGCTAACTAAAGAAATATTTCCAGAGTGTTATTGTGGTAATTTCAATAGGCGATTTGCGATGTAAGGGCAAGAGGGTTTTGTTGTTGTTGTTGTTGTTTGTGTGTGTGTGTGTGTGTGTGTGTGTGTGTGTGTGTGTGTGTGTGTGTGTGTGTGTGTGTGTGTGTGTGTGTGTGTGTGTGTGTGTGTGTGTGTGTGTCAAAGGTCACAAAAGTTGGGGTCAGTGTACCTGGGGGTAGGTATATTTATCATAGCTTATTATTTTCCATTCATTACAAGTATGAACAGATTTATCCTCACTTTCTTGCTTTGTTGATATTTAGCCTAAAGATAAATAATAACATAGTACTTTTACTTGTTAAGTGGAAGAAAGACTTGGGTTAGAGAGTTGGACAGCATGTAGGGGTGGAAGTGTGTTGAAAGGCGGGTGCCGTGTACTCTCCATTAACCCCTTCTGTACCGTCGATGTATATATTTTTTTAATTCGTGCTATATTTCGAGGATTTTGTGCAGTTTAAGAAGGATCTGTGGTAGTAAAAAGTGTTGAGTGAGATAGTTCGAAGCCATATAATTACTGGAGGTCCCTATTAAACTGAATATAATCGTTTATTTGTAGCCAGAATAAAGTTTATAAAACGTCGTCGGTAAAGAAGGGGTTTATAAGGAAGTACCGGTATACACTGATAAAGCTATGAAGAATACTAATTATTGCAATAGCGGTAGAAGAATGAGAGAGTTGCAACATTGCGGACTAGAGAGTGGCTATTGAATTAGTTAGCAAGATTGGCAGGAAGGTAGGTAAGTTGGTAGGTAGGTAGGTTGAATGGTGGGTTGGTAGGTAGGTAAGCTGGTAGTTTGGTAGGGAGATTAGTAGGTAAGGAGAAAGGTACCGTAGGTAGATTAGTTGGTTGGTAGGTTGTAGGTGGGTAGGTAGGTAGGTAGGTAGGTAGGTAGGTAGGTTGGTAGGTAGGTAGGTAGGTAGGTTGGGTTTAATCAATCAGTAAACACAATATATACACGACCAACTCACAGCATTCCTGGACACAACCGTTAAAGACCCATGAGCTGTCCTGGCACACCACCTTCCAACAGAACCCAGGCAGCTCGGTCCCGTTGGCGTACATGTCGCCGTCAAACATACAGCCTGGAGAATAGAATGCGTACACTCATTAGGTACACATAGATACACATAAGAAACATATACAATAAGGCACAAACACAAATAGGTACACACAATATGCAACAGAACCTGTTGGTGTACATGTCGCCCTCAAACATACAGCCTGGAGAATAGAACGCGTACACTCATTAGGTACACAGATATTCATAACTGACTTACCTGTACATATATACATTATATACATGCATATACACCTAAATCACACATGCATAGGCTACACCTCACAGTGACAGAGCGTTCTAAATGACGGTACTTGAAGTGCTTGCTCTGGTGGTAGCGGTTTGAACTCACTGCCAGCAAGGGAGGTTACTCTCAAAATCCTTTCCTGGCTGTGGAGGTTAGGCCTCAAAGGCACATCAACCCCCATCCCACTTCATCGTGCTTGATGCTGCTGAACCCTCCCTTCTTACATATCATGCAATGGTCTGCATCGTTGTTGACTCCACAGTTGGGCAGTCCTTCAATAAGCCAACCATACCTTAGTGCAATTTCATCAACAAATTCTTGTTTGTTGAGGTTGAAGCCTTTTCTCTTGATTGGTAGTGTTGTTAGCCAATTTGTAGCACCCAATTCTTGTGCTGTGCTATCTGTTTTTGCCTTACTAGTCTCTGAGAAAATTGTTGCATCAGTCGTGCCAGGTAAATTTTCTGTGAGTTATGCCTCTCTGATGTGATGGTCTTTCTGATGTTGTAAATCTACCTGGTCTACTTCCCTGTCAGAATCTTGTGCTACGATATGTTCAGTGAGAAATCCGGTTATCATTACCGAGTTGTGTTCCGTTGTCGCCCTCCTCACAGGATTGTTGATTCCAAGCCCTCCCAACCTAGAAGGAACTGCGAGCAATTCCCTCTCTGTAGTACTTGGGGTTAGGGACTTTACCCACTTTGAGATGAGTTTATCTCTGATGGCATCTTTTAGCGGGTTTAAGTAATGGACTCACGTTTGGAACGGTACGCATGAAGTAGGTCCAGCTATGGTTCCGTCTTTGCAATATTGGACAGTTTTTCAATTTCTTTTACCCACTCCCTAATAACTACTACTACTACTCAGGGTACTACTTACATCCACAGGCGCCCGGATGATCATAGTAGTGTTTCGTTATGGTACCGTCTTCACACCTCAACTGTAGGCAACCCTCCATCACGCTGTCCACCACCTCCCCGTCGCCGATAGTCACGCTCCCGAAGTAACAGCTCCGGTCAGAGTCTGAAAGGGTTAACCCATACAGTACCAGGACGTCCCTTTAATCATATTCTGGCAATTATTTGACGATTGTATTCAGCTTAGGAAGGATCTCTAGCAATAATCAGGCTTCGAACTATCTCGAACCACCTTTTTAACTACCACAGATCCTTCCTAAGCTGCCTAATATCGTCTAAATATAGGTAGAAGACATTATAACACACGTCGCTGGTACTCAAAGGGTTAAAAGGAGAGGTTAACCCTTTCAGTATATGAGAACGTGTGTCTTTAGTTACCGTTTCAATAGACAAGGACGCGTTTATTTAGTTAACTATTTATTTAGGTTACAGGAGCATTTACAAATTTAACAAGTGTGGTTCTTTTGACCCTTTTAAACTATTTTCCACAATAAAACCTCAATTTAAATTCTGATGGTACTAATAGATCCAGGGGGTTGTAGTGTAATTGGGAAAAATAGTTGGGCTTATTCCATACAATCTCTCTAAGGGAAATAGACTCAGAAAAATTCATAAAATTCTCATGCATTTGGAGAGATAATTTTAGTTGTGCCAAATTGACAATTTTAATGTGTCTTTAATTTATTCTGTCTTACCTGGAGTTGTGTGTTGTATGTTCATTGTTTTCTGTTATGTTGTCCCTATTCGGGCTCTGTCTTGAGTCGGCCACCCCCCCGTAAAAAAAAAAAAAAAAAAAATGGGAATTGGGCCTGCGTACATACATACATACATACATACATACAAACATACCTGGCGTTGTCGATGGGTAGTCGGTGGTGGTGTAGGTGGTGGTGTAGATGGTGGTGGGGAAGTTGGTGGTGGTGGGGTAGGTGGTGGTAGTGGTGGTGGTGGTGGTGGTGGTGTAGGTGGTGGTGGGGAAGTTGGTGGTGGTGGTGTAGGTGGTGGTGGGGAAGTCGGTGATGGTGGTGTAGGTAGAGTAGGTGGGAGGAGGGGTGGTGGAGAAGTCGGAACTAAAGGTAAACTGTCTGGCCTCAGCATCTGTAATTATGAAGAATATTATTAACCCTCTCTGTACTGGCGACATCTTTTTCATTGTAGTCTAGCTCTGTTTAGAAGGTTTTATCCAACTTGAAAAGGGCCTCCAGCAATGAACAGGCTTCGAACTATCTACCTTAACCCTTTTTTATCACCTCGGATCCTACTTAAACTACACAACATCGTCTAAATATAGCTAGCATATAATGAAAAAGACGTCTCCGGTACAGAAGGGGTTAATGGAGTTATTTAGACCTGTTTATATACATGTACAGCCAAAATCGGTCGTTCGCCGCCATAGATTTTTCTGCCAATTGAGTTTGTATTATGTAAGGGGAAGGTACCGTAGCTGCTTTTTCTTTCCTCATGTTTAGTCTCATTAGCTTTGATATTTTCAGACGTTCGTTCCATTAGTCTCAGTAACTCTCTCTCTCTCTCTCTCTCTCTCTCTCTCTCTCTCTCTCTCTCTCTCTCTCTCTCTGCAGGTTTCTCACGATATAATAATAATAATAATAATAGTCAATATTTATAATGCCGTAATAATAATAATAATTGTAGTAATAATAATAATTACCGTATATTTGATATAAATAATATAAATCGGATGGGGATAAACATCATAAAACAGTAGGCTGAATGGGGCCGAATGGATACAAGCCAGGGAAAGAGAGAAAAGGAGAGAAAAAAAAACGGTGGGCCCCCTTAAATATAGAGAACTTACCTTCCCCTGCCGCGGCCGACCATGGCATCAGCACACAGAGGAAAAGGAAGAGAAACGAAGACACCTGCCTGCCTTTCATCTTTCCCAGGTCTGAAAATATCGGAACTGTAAATAATATACCCGTAATAGTTTGCCAAAAAACAAGAAAAACAACAACAATACGGTATATATATTATAATAATAATAATAATAATAATACTAATAATAATAATAATAATAATAATACTAATAATAATAATAATAAATAGTAAGACGGTACTGGTAACAAATATATCAAACATATATATAGATAATAAATACATTTATACGTTAATAAAAACGTACATATTTCTGAAGGCCGAAGAAATATGTGGGTTGTAACAATTCTTGAGGAAATATTAGGGGCGAAATTAAATGATCGACTCGAAATCAACCCGACATTATACATGGAATTATAAATATAACGCCGTCTTAAAACAGGAACAATATTTAACCTATGCCATATGATCCGTTTCTTTCTTTCTTTGTTATTAGTAATTTTGGTTTGACTGTTACTAATTAAATTAAATCGTAATAACGTAGCCACCTAAAATAATCTATTACCTTTATATCACCCTGCACTCAAGCCTGGGAAAATTGCCAATAACTAGTTGCCAATTTCGATCTACCGGAAAAATGGTCCGTGTAACTGAAAATATAAGCATTACAGTAAAGACCATTATTGACAAAAATAAAATGTCCAAACTAATAGAGTGAAACAGGCGAAATCCAAAAAGACCCAGAGCGAAACAGGCGAAATCCAAAAAGACCCAGAGCGAAACAGGCGAAATCCAAAAAGACTCAGAGCGAAACAGGCGAAATCCAAAAAGACCCAGAGCGAAACAGGCGAAATCCAAAAAGACCCAGAGCGAAACAGGCGAAATCCAAAAAGACCCAGAGCGAAACAGGCGAAATCCAAAAAGACCCAGAGCGAAACAGGCGAAATCCAAAAGACCCAGAGCGAAACAGGCGAAATCCAAAAAGACCCAGAGCGAAACAGGCGAAATCCAAAAAGACCCAGAGCGAAACAGGCGAAATCCAAAAAGACCCAGAGCGAAACAGGCGAAATTCAAAAAGACCCAGAGCGAAACAGGCGAAATCCAAAAAGGCCCCCCCCCCCCCCTCCCCCTCTCTCTCCCCTTGGTCCAAATAGGGCTTACTAACTCCAAATCGAGCCACTGGAACACAAAGGCACAGGATCGGGATTGAGTTTCCAAGCGCTTGCGCGCACCACGGCCCCAGATATTATTTTACGCGAATGTGTAAGAACGGCATAAAACTCCCATTTCCACTCCAATTTATACATTCTTTCTGAGCGAGGCTGTTCGGTCACTTCGTCGACAAGGTATTTCGCTCACAAGTCACTTCGCCACCCAAGTTAGTTACAAGTCAGGAGGTCTATCGAGGAAACTAAACATTCAATAAATAAATTAATAAGTATCCCCTCAAAAACAAGCACTAGCCCCTTAACCCGTCCCCTACTAACTTCCTAATCCTGCCACGGACATTAGTTCTAGGGCAGTAGTTCCCTTTCCAATGTTCCCTTACCCACTCTAAACCACTGTTTGGACACTTGATCCTCAGTGTTTTGGAGGACAAGCAGCCTAGAAGGGTCACTAGACCTGTTGTTGCTTGATTTCCTTTGTACTCCTTTGTAGTACGGGTGACATTCTTGTCATTGTGTTCTGGCAATGACTAGACGATTGTATTTAGCTTAGGAAGGACCTCTAGTAATAATAAGGCTTCAAACTACCTAAACCAACCCGGTTAACTACCACAGATCCCTCTTAAGCTGCACAAAATCGTCTAAATATAGCTAGAAGAAAATATAACATATGTCGCTGGTACTCAAAGGGTTAAGAGAGCCCACCTCGCTTTTTTTCTCTTTCTCTCCTTCTCTATTTGGCTTGTATCCATTCGGCCTCATTCAGCCTACTGTTTTAAGACGTTTACCCCCATCCAGGTGTCAATATTTTCCTGGCGAGCGGTAGCGAACCAGCATATATATTTTTGTTTTGACAGCAAGCTAAATTTGTACATTTTTCGATAGAAAAATGTGTCCGGCGAAGCCGGATTTCTCCATACAATGATGGCTCGCTATCGCTCGCCAAGAAGAAATCGACACCTGGATTAGGATAAACATCTTAAAACAGTTGGCCGAATGGGGCCGAATGGATACAAGCCAAAGAGAGAGGGAGAGAAAAAGAAAAAAACGAGGTGGGCTCCCTTAAGGGAAGGTATTTAGTTTGTTCCCTAGACCTCCATCAAGCTTAAAATTACACCCCCTTGAGTCCCTTTCAAGAGAAATTTGTACATTTTTCGGTAGAAAAATGTCCCGGCCGAAGGCCGCTTCCTCTTAAATTACAGGCTCGCTATCGCTCGCCAGGATAAAATCGACACCTAAATTGCACGAAAGGTCTTAATATGGGGTGAAAGTTCTTAATATCGCTAAACGATTTGGGGCAACGTTTTATAATCTCAAAAGCAATGGGGCTAAACATGAGGGAGAAAGGGGTCCAGAAAAAAAAATCCCTCAAGTGGAGATCTGCCCTTAAGTGTTGTCATAGATTCCAGTGGTTTTCGCTCAAACAAGTGTTATTGGTGTCTTTATATAGTTACTGGGCCAAAGTGCTTATCCCTCAGAGTATTAGTCAGTGTCCGAAACTTTGTGAAATATCTGACAACACTCGTTAAGGGGAGGTTTTTAGTGTGTTTCCTAGACTTCCATCAAGCTTGAAATTACACCCCCTTGACCCCCTTTCAAGATAAATTTGTACATTTTTCGGTAGAAAAATGTCCCGGCCGAAGGCCGGTTCCTCTTAAATTACAGGCTCGCTATCGCTCACCAGGAAAAAATCGACATCTAAATGGGACGAAAGGTCTTAAAAGTGACATAAATGGGGTGAAACTTCTTAAAATCGCCAAACTAATGGGGCGAACATCTTAAAATTTCAAACGCAACGGGGCTAAACATGAGGGAGAAAGGGGCAAAGAAAAAAATCCCTCAAGTGGAAATCTCCCCTTAACCTCGACCGTACGTGTTCGGCCCATTAGTTTGGCGATTTTGACACCTTTCGCCCGCATTTCGTTGTCAATTTTAAGACCTTTCGTGCCATTTAGGTGTCGATTTTTGCCTGACGAGCGATAGCGAGCCTGCAATTTTAAGAGGAAACGGCCTGCGGCCGAGACATTTTTCTACCGAAAAATGTACAAATTTATCTTGAAGGGGGGTCTAGGGGGTGTTTTTCTAAGCTTGATGGAGGTCTAGGGAGGAAACTAAAGAAAATATATGAATACATTAATTACTAGACCAAACAAACGGTCAGTCTCCCCTTAAGTCACGTCAAGCTCGCAGAGTGTCGATCTCATGAATACACTTTCCAGCTCCAAGGAAATGGGCCGGAAATTATTTGGTCTTCTTGGGTGGAGATCAGAGAGAGAGAGAGAGAGAGAGAGAGAGAGAGATTTACATATATTTACTTATATTCACTGGCCACACAGACCTTACGATCCAAACGAGGTGGTCAGGACTGAATTCTAGTAGATATGGCATATCCGATAGAAAAGGAAAGTTGAAGGAAAGGATAGAGAGAGAGAGAGAGAGAGAGAGAGAGAGAGAGAGAGAGAGAGAGAGAGAGAGAGTTCAAATTATGATTAACTTTATTACCACAGGGTACTGGTAGTTACAAACTTTAGTAGATATATTTTTCTACAGTCATAATTCTGAAAATAGCAGGGTTGAAACACAAAAAGTACAATTACATGCAAGTTACAAGAGAGAGAGAGAGAGAGAGAGAGAGAGAGAGAGAGAGAGAGAGAGAGAGAGAGAGAGAGAGAGGACTTAAAATATTAAAGATGACTTCCTAATCTGTTCAAATAGCTCAACACCAGGACAAAACATATAGCTATGTATCTACAGAAGGTTACTCACAAAGTCTTCGAAGCAGTGAAGCAATAAGTGAAGCAATACAAAGCGAGCACAAAGAGTCTGATGTGCTCTTTGCCAGGAAACCAATATGAGTGTGTAGCATGTGTGTGTTTGTCAGTATTGAGGTGTGTGTGTGTGTGTGTGTGTGTGTGTGTGTGTGTGTGTGTGTGTGTGTGTATTGAGGCCACAGTTAAGGGGGGTCACTGTTTTTTTTTTTTTTTTTATCTTTCTCTCCTTTTCTCTCTTTCCCTGGCTTGTATCCATTCGGCCCAATTCAGCCAACTGTTTTAAGACGTTTATTCCCATCCAGGTGTCTATTTCTTCCTGGCGAGCGATAGCGAGCCAGCATTGTATGGGGAGATCCAGCTTCGTCGGAGACATTTTTCTATCGAAAAATGTACAAATTTAGCTTGCTGTCAAAACAAAAAAATATATATGCTGGCTCGCTACCGCTCGCCAGGAAAATATTGACACCTGGATGGGGGTAAACGTCTTAAAACAGTAGGCTGAATGGGGCCGAATGGATACAAGCCAAAGAGAGAGGGAGAGAAAGAGAAAACAAAAGCGAGGTGGGCTCCCTTAAGAGATAATTATATACAGTACCGGTACATGCTTATTACCCCAACACCTGTAAATGGAAGAGGGGTCATTTGTATAAGTGAAGCCTATTTGTAAACAGCAGAGGGAGGATTCTTTGGAAGTTAACCTTTTAGAGCTAGGGTAGATTCACCTGCGTCCTCCTGGGATACTTAACACTTACACTGCGGGCATTTTTCCGCCATATTAAGGCTCATTCATGCACTCCTGATTGATTAAGCGAGTGTCTGAATGAAATTAAATGTATTCAGCCAAAAACTAGAAGAAAATAGCTTCAAAATGCCACCAGAAAGAGCTTCGTAGCGTGCGGGCTTCACCTACAGCGCTACCATAGACATTCGCTAATACTGAGCAATTATTGCTAATGACGCGCTACATTTGCCTTTGGCAGCGCTGTATTTCTAGCGAGAGTATGGCTCATACTCCTCAGTGCCTCGGCCGGCTGGCTGGAGAAAGGATGGGTGGCCTGCCACGCTCCCGCTAACTCGCATTCGATTCTACAGGCTTTAAGAGGCTTTAAAAGCCTGTAAATTGCTGTAAATTGCCATGGCATTCCGGAACGTCTCCCGCAATCAATGGGTTAAAAAAACTTTGTGACAATCGGGGGAGTTTACTATGGGCTTCAAAGGCCGTTGTTGCATCGTTTTTTGGGAATAACTTGTTAACAAACAGTTGCATCAGTATGATTTTTTGCCAGAACTTGTTTCACACCGTCCCCTAATTTTCGTCAATACAGTGCATTACCAAAAGTGGAGAATAAAGCCACTTATCCTTGTGTCATGAGGTTAAATTCATACCTGAATGACTAGGAAACAGACAAGGCTACCGTGACGTACCTGTGAAAACCACCAAACCATTATTGCTCTTCCATCAAACACGGTCGTTACCACCCACCACCCAACCCTACTGTCGCCTTTACATTCAGGTTATCTGTCACTATCAAATAAAAATATACAAAAATAACACATAATTTGTGTACTGTATATTATTTTTTGAACACTCAAACCATTACGCCATCAAGATGAATCTCAGGGGAAAATTATTGGGTCTCTATCTTAATTTGTCATATTAATTATTGGGTCTCTATCTTAATTTGTCATATTAATTATTGGGTCTCTATCTTAATTTGTCATATTAATTAAGGCAGTGTTTTGACAAGACAAATGAGAATGTCTTTATTAATGGAAGATAACGAGGGAAGGTATATCTGTGCACACCTGAGTCATTAGTATTCCTTTTACCTGTGAGGGAGGAATTAATGACTGTCGCTTAACCCCTTCTGTACCAGCGACGTCCTTTTCGTTATATTCTGGCAATTATTAACCCCTTCAGACTCATATGACGCAGAGGTTGCCAGATTATCAATAAGAAATAGAGTTCTCTCACTCTTATAATAATTACCTCTCCAAAATTAGTTTTCTGCCCACAGCTAATTCAAAGACAACTGCAGAGGTTGAAGTTACTAAACTAAAGGTTTCTAAATACCCCCGATAGTAACAAAGGCTTTAAAGTATCCCTAATCGGCTCAAAATCGCGTCATATGTCGGAAAGGGTTAAGCGATTATATTCAGCTTAAGAAGGACGCCTACTACAAAAATGGCTACAGATTATCTCAATTAATCCTTTTAGGTACCATCTATCCTTCCTAAGCTTCATAAAATCGTCTAAATAAAGCTAAAATAAAATATAAAGGACGTCGCCGGTACAGAGGGGTTAACCCTATTTGGTCCGTGGGATATCGTTTTGGACCTTCCCTGTTTCACTCCACTAGTGTGAATATTTTAAGACCCTTCACACCTTTAGTTTGACGATATTAAAACGCTTCACTCTTCCGGTGTGGATTTATTCTAGGCGAGCGATAGCGAGCCTGTAACTTATTAGTAATCAGCCTTCGGCCGGGACATTGCACTATCGAAAAATGTACAAATTTAACTTGAAGGAGGTCTGGGTGGGCATTTTCCCAAGTTTGAGGGAAGTCTGGGTAGGAAGTTTTGTTATCCTTGGGGACAGACTATTATACAGTGGTAGAAAATGGTGACCTAGATGTTTTGTTATCCTTGGGGACAGACTATTATACAGTGGTAGAAAATGGGGACCTAGATGTGTGTGATGAATGAATTTGTATTTTGGGTGTTCATTGTTTTGTGTTGTGTTGTGTTGTCCCTATCCTGGCTCTGTCTTGAGTCGCACCCACCCCCAAAAAAAGAAAGAAAAGAGGGAAAACCAAGAAACAAAAATAGGAAAAGTGGGGATTGGGCCTGAGTATATAGAATAAAGTAGTATAGAAAATGGCCAAAAAAAAAAAAAAAATAAAATAAAAAATAAAATCCTCAACCATAATTAGCAAAGTAACGTTGGACCAGCTAGTGTTAACCCCTTCAGCACCATGACTCCTTTTTACCCTTTTCCATTCTGGCTATAATAGGATGATTTTATGCAGTTTAAGAAGGACCTATGTTATTAGGAGGGTTTTATTGAGATCGTATTGACCCATTTGAGTCGTAATAGGTTGGTTATAAACTGAAGAAAGTCGTCTAATGGGAATGAAGGAGGTTGATGAGTGTGCCTACTAAGCATTAAGGGGGGTGACCTGCTAAGCATTAAGGGTGGTGACCTGCTAAGCATTAAGGGTGGTGACCTGCTAAGCATTAAGGGTGGTGACCTGCTAAGCATTAAGGGGGGTGACCTACTAAGCATTAAGGGGGGTGACCTGCTAAGCATTAAGGGGGTGACCTGCTAAGGATTAAGGGGAGTGACCTACTAAGCATTAAGGGGGGTGACCTGCTAAGCATTAAGGGGGGTGACCTACTAAGCATTAAGGGGGGTGACCTGCTAAGCATTAAGGGTGGTGACCTGCTAAGCATTAAGGGTGGTGACCTGCTAAGCATTAAGGGTGGTGACCTGCTAAGCATTAAGGGGGGTGACCTACTAAGCATTAAGGGGGGTGACCTGCTAAGCATTAAGGGGGGTGACCTGCTAAGCATTAAGGGTGGTGACCTGCTAAGCATTAAGGGTGGTGACCTGCTAAGCATTAAGGGTGGTGACCTGCTAAGCATTAAGGGGGGTGACCTACTAAGCATTAAGGGGGGTGACCTGCTAAGCATTAAGGGGGGTGACCTGCTAAGCATTAAGGGGGGTGACCTACTAAGCATTAAGGGGGGTGACCTGCTAAGCATTAAGGGGGGTGACCTACTAAGCATTAAGGGGGGTGACCTGCTAAGCATTAAGGGTGGTGACCTGCTAAGCATTAAGGGTGGTGACCTGCTAAGCATTAAGGGTGGTGACCTGCTAAGCATTAAGGGGGGTGACCTACTAAGCATTAAGGGGGGTGACCTGCTAAGCATTAAGGGGGGTGACCTGCTAAGCATTAAGGGGGGTGACCTACTAAGCATTAAGGGGAGGTGACCTGCTAAGCATTAAGGGGGGTGACCTGCTAAGCATTAAGGGGGGTGACCTACTAAGCATTAAGGGGGGTGACCTGCTAAGCATTAAGGGGGTGACCTACTAAGCATTAAGGGGGGTGACCTGCTAAGCATTAAGGGGGGTGACCTACTAAGCATTAAGGGGGGTGACCTGCTAAGCATTAAGGGGGGTGACCTACTAAGCATTAAGGGGGGTGACCTGCTAAGCATTAAGGGGGGTGACCTACTAAGCATTAAGGGGGGTGACCTACTAAGCATTAAGGGGGGTGACCTACTAAGCATTAAGGGGGGTGACCTACTAAGCATTAAGGGGGGTGACCTGCTAAGCATTAAGGGGGGTGACCTGCTAAGCATTAAGGGGGGTGACCTGCTAAGCATTAAGGGGGGTGACCTACTAAGCATTAAGGGGGGTGACCTGCTAAGCATTAAGGGGGGTGACCTACTAAGCATTAAGGGGGGTGACCTGCTAAGCATTAAGGGGGGTGACCTACTAAGCATTAAGTGGGGTGACCTGCTAAGCATTAAGGGGGTGACCTACTAAGCATTAAGGGGGGTGACCTGCTAAGCATTAAGGGGGGTGACCTACTAAGCATTAAGGGGGGTGACCTGCTAAGCATTAAGGGGGGTTGCGTACTAAGCATTAAGGGGGGTGACCTGCTAAGCATTAAGGGGGGTGACCTACTAAGCATTAAGGGGGGTGACCTGCTAAGCATTAAGGGGGGTGACCTACTAAGCATTAAGGGGGGTGACCTGCTAAGCATTAAGGGGAGTGACCTACTAAGCATTAAGGGGGTGACCTACTAAGCATTAAGGGGGGTGACCTACTAAGCATTAAGGGGGGTGACCTACTAAGCATTAAGGGGGGTGACCTACTAAGCATTAAGGGGGGTGACCTACTAAGCATTAAGAGGGGTGACCTACTAAGCATTAAGGGGGGTGACCTACTAAGCATTAAGGGGGGTGACCTACTAAGCATTAAGGGGGGTGACCTACTAAGCATTAAGGGGGGTGACCTACTAAGCATTAAGGGGGGTGACCTACTAAGCATTAAGGGGGGTGACCTACTAAGCATTAAGGGGGGTGACCTACTAAGCATTAAGGGGGGTGACCTACTAAGCATTAAGGGGGGTGACCTGCTAAGCATTAAGGGGGTGACCTACTAAGCATTAAGGGGGGTGACCTACTAAGCATTAAGGGGGGTGACCTACTAAGCATTAAGGGGGGTGTCCTACTAAGCATTAAGTGTGGTGACCTACTAAGCATTAAGGGGGGTGACCTACTAAGCATTAAGAGGGGTGACCTACTAAGCATTAAGGGGGTGACCTACTAAGCATTAAGGGGGGTGACCTACTAAGCATTAAGGGGGGTGACCTACTAAGCATTAAGGGGGGTGACCTGCTAAGCATTAAGGGGGGTGACCTACTAAGCATTAAGGGGGGTGACCTACTAAGCATTAAGGGGGGTGACCTACTAAGCATTAAGGGGGGTGACCTACTAAGCATTAAGGGGGGTGACCTACTAAGCATTAAGGGGGGTGACCTACTAAGCATTAAGGGGGGTGACCTACTAAGCATTAAGGGGGGTGACCTGCTAAGCATTAAGGGGGGTGACCTACTAAGCATTAAGGGGGGTGACCTACTAAGCATTAAGGGGGGTGACCTACTAAGCATTAAGGGGGGTGACCTACTAAGCATTAAGGGGGGTGACCTACTAAGCATTAAGGGGGGTGACCTACTAAGCATTAAGGGGGGTGACCTACTAAGCATTAAGGGGGGTGACCTACTAAGCATTAAGGGGGGTGACCTACTAAGCATTAAGGGGGGTGACCTACTAAGCATTAAGGGGGGTGACCTACTAAGCATTAAGGGGGGTGACCTGCTAAGCATTAAGGGGGGTGACCTACTAAGCATTAAGGGGAGTGACCTACTAAGCATTAAGGGGGTGACCTACTAAGCATTAAGGGGGGTGACCTACTAAGCATTAAGGGGGTGACCTACTAAGCATTAAGGTGGGGGACCTACTAAGCATTAAGGGGGGTGACCTACTAAGCATTAAGGGGGGTGACCTACTATGCATTAAGGGGGGTGACCTACTAAGCATTAAGAGGGGTGACCTACTAAGCATTAAGGGGGGTGACCTACTAAGCATTAAGGGGGGTGACCTACTAAGCATTAAGGGGGGTGACCTACTAAGCATTAAGGGGGGTGACCTATTAAGCATTAAGGGGGTGACCTACTAAGCATTAAGGGGGGTGACCTACTAAGCATTAAGGGGGGTGACCTACTAAGCATTAAGGGGGGTGACCTACTAAGCATTAAGGAGGGGGACCTAGTAAGCATTAAGGGCAGTGACCTACTGAGCATTAAGGGGGGTGACCTGCTAAGCATTAAGGGGGGTGACCTACTAAGCATTAAGGGGGGTGACCTACTAAGCATTAAGGGGGGTGACCTACTAAGCATTAAGGGAGGTGACCTACTAAGCAATAAGTGGGGGGAGGTGCTAAGCATTAAGGGGGGTGACCTACTAAGCATTAAGGTGGGTGACCTACTAAGCATTAAGGGGGGTGACCTGCTAAGCATTAAGGGGGGTGACCTACTAAGCATTAAGGGGGTGACCTACTAAGCATTAAGGGGGGTGACCTGCTAAGCATTAAGGGGGTGACCTACTAAGCATTAAGGGGGGTGACCTACTAAGCATTAAGGGGGGTGACCTACTAAGCATTAAGGGGGGTGACCTACTAAGCATTAAGGGGGGTGACCTACTAAGCATTAAGGGGGGTGACCTACTAAGCATTAAGGGGGGTGACCTACTAAGCATTAAGGGGGGTGACCTGCTAAGCATTAAGGGGGGTGACCTACTAAGCATTAAGGGGGGTGACCTACTAAGCATTAAGGGGGGTGACCTGCTAAGCATTAAGGGGGGTGACCTACTAAGCATTAAGGGGGGTGACCTACTAAGCATTAAGGGGGGTGACCTGCTAAGCATTAAGGGGGGTGACCTACTAAGCATTAAGGGGGGTGACCTACTAAGCATTAAGGGGGGTGACCTACTAAGCATTAAGGGGGGTGACCTGCTAAGCATTAAGGGGGTGACCTACTAAGCATTAAGGGGGGTGACCTACTAAGCATTAAGGGGGTGACCTACTAAGCATTAAGGGGGTGACCTACTAAGCATTAAGTGGGGTGACCTACTAAGCATTAAGGGGGGTGACCTACTAAGCATTAAGGGGGTGACCTGCTAAGCATTAAGGGGGGTGACCTACTAAGCATTAAGTGGGGTGACCTACTAAGCATTAAGGGGGGTGACCTACTAAGCATTAAGGGGGGTGACCTGCTAAGCATTAAGGGGGGTGACCTACTAAGCATTAAGGGGGGTGACCTACTAAGCATTAAGGGGGGTGACCTGCTAAGCATTAAGGGGGTGACCTACTAAGCATTAAGGGGGTGACCTACTAAGCATTAAGGGGGGTGACCTACTAAGCATTAAGGGGGGTGACCTACTAAGCATTAAGGGGGGTGACCTACTAAGCATTAAGAGGGGTGACCTACTAAGCATTAAGGGGGGTGACCTACTAAGCATTAAGAGGGGTGACCTACTAAGCATTAAGGGGGGTGACCTACTAAGCATTAAGGGGGGTGACCTACTAAGCATTAAGGGGGGTGACCTACTAAGCATTAAGGGGGGTGACCTACTAAGCATTAAGGGGGGGGACCTACTAAGCATTAAGGGGGGTGACCTACTAAGCATTAAGGGGGGTGACCTACTAAGCATTAAGGGGGGTGACCTACTAAGCATTAAGGGGGTGACCTACTAAGCATTAAGGGGGGTGACCTACTAAGCATTAAGGGGGGTGACCTACTAAGCATTAAGGGGGGTGACCTAAGCATTAAGGGGGTGACCTACTAAGCATTAAGGGGGGTGACCTACTAAGCATTAAGGGGGGTGACCTACTAAGCATTAAGAGGGGTGACCTACTAAGCATTAAGAGGGGTGACCTACTAAGCATTAAGGGGGGTGACCTGCTAAGCATTAAGGGGGTGACCTACTAAGCATTAAGGGGGGTGACCTACTAAGCATTAAGGGGGGTGACCTACTAAGCATTAAGGGGGGTGACCTACTAAGCATTAAGGGGGGTGACCTAAGCATTAAGGGGGTGACCTACTAAGCATTAAGGGGGGTGACCTGCTAAGCATTAAGGGGGGTGACCTGCTAAGCATTAAGGGGGGTGACCTACTAAGCATTAAGGGGGTGACCTGCTAAGCATTTAGGGGGTAACCTGCTTTTTTCTCCTTTTCTCTCTTTCTCCTATTCTGTATCCATTCGGCCCTATTCAGCCTCCTGTTTTAAGACGTTTATCCCCATCCAGGTGTCGATTTCTTCCTGGCGAGCGATAGCGAGCCAGCATTGTATGGAGAAATGCGGCTTCGCCGGAGAAATTTTTCTATCGAAAAATGTACAAATTTAGCCTGCTGTCCAAAACATTTAAAAAAATATGCTGGCTCGCTACGGCTCGCCAGGAAAAAAATCGACACCTGGATGGGGATAAACGTCTTAAAACAGTAGGCTGAATGGGGCCGAATGGATACAAGATAGAGAAAGAGAGAAGAGGAGAGAACAAAAAAGCAGGTCACCCCCCTTAATGAGGATAATCATTACCGGGTATGCTAATTAATTCACCAATTAATGTACAGTCCCCTCTCATTATTCACGGATCTCTTAGGCAAATCCAACCATCTGGTCTGATTAATGCGGGACATTCATTATTCATTAAGGCTCCGATATACGTGATTGATTGATGTATTTTTTTATTTCTGTATATGTTTATGTATTTACATATTTTTATATTAATTATTATTATTGTTATAGTTATTATTGTTATTATTATTATTATTATTATTATTATTATTATTATTATTATTATTACTTTTTTTCTTCAAAGTTGGCTCCCGAGACTTCCATCAAGCGTAAAAACACCTCCAAGTCTCCCTTTGAGATAAAAATTGTTGTTTTTTGATAGACAAATATTCCGGCCGAAGGAGGTCTCGGGAAGAAATAATATATATATATATATACCGTATATATATATATATATATATATATATATATATATATATATATATAATATATATATATATATATATATATATATATATATCTATATATATACGCCGTGATCCCCGAAGGGGTGGCCAATATATATATATATATATATATATATATATATATATATATATATATATATATATATATATATATATATCGGTATTTATATAATTATATATACCGGTATATATATATTTTTTTTTTCTTTTCTTTCTATGTGAATAAAGGAGACAAAAGGCTTAACTGCCTGCAGCGAGTGCCTCCCCCAGATTTCAAAGAGTGACACGGCCGAAATCAAGGGACGTTCGAGCTACAATGCCTGGACACACGGACTTTGAAGCAATTTAAGTCATAGGAAGAGGGAAAGACTGATTCTGGGAGAGAGTTCCAGAGCTCAGCAGTTGAATAGAAGAAAGTCTGAGAATAACGTTTCACTCTTGGGTTGGAGAGTTGCACAGAGTAGGGGTGGGATTGTGTTGCAAGGCGGGTACTATGTACCCTATGTAGAGGAGGTGGTATACACTGGGAAAGCTCCGAGGAACACTGATTATTGTAGTAGCGATAGAATAGCGAGAGAGATGCAACATTGCGGCGAAGAGAGAGAGATTGCAGAGAGTTGGTGAGTGGACGGGAGTTAATGATACGAGAGGCTTTCCTTTCTACTTTATCTAGGAGTGCGGTGTGAGAGGATCCTCCCCACACATGTGAACAATACTCAATACAAGGACGCACAGTGCCCCTGTACAGAGCAAGAAGCTGCGCAGGGGTAAAGAACCCCTTGAGGCGGCTGAGCACACCCAGCTTCTGGGAGGCTGCCCTTGTGAGACTGGTAATACGGTCTTTCCAAGTGAGAGCAGAAGAAAAAGAGACACCGAGAACATTGAGGGAAGATATATATATAGGCCTACCGGTATATATATATAATACATATATATATATATATATATATATATATATATATATATATATATATATATATATATATATATATATCTTTAATATATATATAGATATATATTTCTGCGTTGGAAATTTTATATAATAGCATATATATATACAGATGAATGAGATGAGCAAAATTCATATTATATATATATATGTATATACAGGATATAATATATATATATATTATCAAGTATATAGGAATGATATAAAAGGTATACAGTAAGGGTATATATAGAGGGTATATATATTCCTTCCTATATAATATATATATATATATATATCCTGTATATATGTATATATAATGTAATGTATATATATATATTTGATATCTCCTTATATACTTACCCAGCGAAACTATATATGGTAATATATATATAATATACGCAGAAATTATTCTTTAACCTCGTATATATATATATATATATATATGGATATACCAATATATATATATATATATATATACTGTATATGTATATATATATATCTATAGTATCTATATATAACTTGATGAATATTTATAAATCCCAAGACATTTTTTTCTTATACAAATTATTCAGTGCAGCTTGGCTATTCAAAGTATATTTACATTCTCCTCCAACTTATTACAAATCCATCCCATCCCATCTTTTATCATAATTTCCTCCATTTGTATAACAGGAAGCCTTGCCATTCTTACGGGGGAGGTAGTTGCTTTGTCTGGCCCCCTTCTCCCTCATGTTTAGCCCCATTAGTTTGCGATTTATGACGTTTGCACCATTAGTTTGCGATTTATGACGTTTGCACCATTAGTTTGCGATTTATGATGTTTGCACTATCAGTTTGCGATTTATGACGTTTGCACCATTAGTTTGCGATTTATGATGTTTGCACTATCAGTTTGACGATTTTGAAACCTTTCACACCATTTCTTTGTCAATGTTAAGGCCTTTCGTGCCATTTAGGGGTCGATTATTTTGTTGGCGAGCGATGGCGAGCCTGTAATTTTAGGAGGATGTGGCCTTCAGCAGGGTCATTTGTCTACCGAAAACATGTACAAATATGTCCTGAAGGGGAATCCTGGGGTTGATTTTTAAAGTTTGATGGAGGTCTAGGGAGGAAACTAGAAAAATAATATATATATATATATATATATATATATATATATATATGATAAAATCAACCAAAAAGTGAACCATCCCCCTTAAAAGCAACTTCGCTACGTTTCCGCCGCTCCCAAACTTTTGACCTGAATACGCCCAATTCTTCCGGCCCGACTTTCTTATTGCGGAAAGCGAGCCGGGAAATTGAATGATCTTATTCTCTTCTGTACCGGCGACGTACATTTAATGTATTTCTAGCTATATTTAATGTATTTCTAGCTATATATTTAATGTATTTCTAGCTATATTTAATGTATTTCTAGCTATATTTAATGTATTTCTAGCTATATTTAATGTATTTCTAGCTATATTTAATGTATTTCTAGCTATATTTAATGTATTTCTAGCTATATTTAATGTATTTCTAGCTATATTTAATGTATTTCTAGCTATATTTAATGTATTTCTAGCTATATTTAATGTATTTCTAGCTATATTTAATGTATTTCTAGCTATATTTAATGTATTTCTAGCTATATTTAATGTATTTCTAGCTATATTTAATGTATTTCTAGCTATATTTAATGTATTTCTAGCTATATTTAATGTATTTCTAGCTATATTTAATGTATTTCTAGCTATATTTAATGTATTTCTAGCTATATTTAATGTATTTCTAGCTATATTTAATGTATTTCTAGCTATATTTAATGTATTTCTAGCTATATTTAATGTATTTCTAGCTATATTTAATGTATTTCTAGCTATATTTAATGTATTTCTAGCTATATTTAATGTATTTCTAGCTATATTTAATGTATTTCTAGCTATATTTAATGTATTTCTAGCTATATTTAATGTATTTCTAGCTATATTTAATGTATTTCTAGCTATATTTAATGTATTTCTAGCTATATTTAATGTATTTCTAGCTATATTTAATGTATTTCTAGCTATATTTAATGTATTTCTAGCTATATTTAATGTATTTCTAGCTATATTTAATGTATTTCTAGCTATATTTAATGTATTTCTAGCTATATTTAATGTATTTCTAGCTATATTTAATGTATTTCTAGTTATATTTAATGTATTTCTAGCTATATTTAATGTATTTCTAGCTATATTTAATGTATTTCTAGCTATATATTTAGAGGATTTAGAGCAGTTTAAGAAGGCTAGATCTGAGGGTAGTAAAAAGGGTTATGTGAGATAGTTCGAAGCCTGTTAAGGGGAGATATCCACTTGAGGGACTTTTTTCTTTACCCCTTTCTCCCTCATGTTTAGCCCCATTACTTTTGATATTATAAAACGTTCGCCCCATTACTTTAGCTATTTTAAGAACTTTCACCCCATATTAAGACCTTTCGTGCCATTCAGGTGTCAATTTTTTCCTGGCGAGCGATAGCGAGCCTGCAATTTAAGAGGAATCGGCCTTCGGCCGGGAAATTTGTCTACCGAAAAATGTACAAATTTATCTTGAAAGGGAGTGAAGGGGGTGTAATTTCAAGCTTGATGGAAGTCTAGGAAACACACTAAAAACCTCCCCTTAAAGTTAATACAATCGTCTAATAATAGCCATATATTTGAAAGGACGGCACCTGGACTAAACGGGTTGAGAAGGATTTGTGGCAGTGAAAAGGGTTAATTATTATGTTCTCTCCACTAACCAACTTTACTCCTAAACTCGATTAATGAAATTAACAAACACATCGAACCCAGGACGCTCACACCGAAAATCAACACACTTATGCATTGCACCACGAAGACAGTTAAAGAATGCTGCACAAGCCTACGATTTTTTTTTTTTTTTTTTTTTTTAAAGAGACAATGAACGGAGGAAGGAAAAACACAGATAAAACAAAAAGGTCCATGTGCCTAAAGGCATCCTCCATTCATAAAATGTTTGTAACAACTGGATTTAAACATTTGTAGATTGTAAGTTTGTGGAAAGCAATTAGAGGGAAGTGAATTCCAAAGAGTAGTAGCTCTGGGGATAAATGAATTCTGATAAGCAGAAGTTCTGCATTGTGGAGGAGAAAGTGTAAATTCATGGGCGCTCTCAGCTGCCCTAGTTCTACGGGGAAAGATTTATTATGCAGTTATTTATGCAGAGATTTATTATGCAGTTTCGAATCCTGCATACCAATCTTAGCATGTATATATACAACCATTCCAACTGCACTATCGGAGGCTAGTGAGATAATTCAAAGGGTGTTAATTGCTGGAGGCTCTTATTAAGGGGAGGTATTTAGTTTGTTCCCTAGACCTCCATCAAGCTTAAAATTACACCCCCTTGAGTCCCTTTCAAGATATATTTGTACATTTTTCGGTAGAAAAATGTCCCGGCCGAAGGCCGTTTCCTCTTAGATTACAGGCTCGCTATCGCTCGCCAGGATAAAATTGACACCTGAATGGCACGAAAGGTCTTAATATGGGGTGAAAGTTCTTAAAATCGCTAAACTAATGGGGCAAACGTTTCATAATATCAAAAGCAATGGGGCTAAACATGAGGGAGAAAGGGGTCAAGAAAAAAATCCCTTAAGTGGAGATCTCCCCTTAAGCTGCATACAATCGTCTAACAGTTGCCAGAATAATCTTCTAAAAGACGTTGCCGGTAAAGAATAGGTTAATCCTATTTAATCCGAGGGGGGATATTTTCGGATCTCCCATATTTTGTTCCTGTTGCTTGGAGATTGTATGAGGTTAGGCGATAATATGGCACTTCACCTTATTCAGGTGTCGATTTGGTGTTGTTCTGGGCGAGGGATAACGAGCCTATAACTTAAAATGTTAACTTTCTATACACAAATGTAAAATCTTTGTTTGAAGGGGGTCTGGGTGGGCCTTTTTTTAGTTTGAAGGCAATATGGGAAGTCATTTTTGTTAGCCCAGGGGGCAAACTAAAATACATTGCCCGAATATGACAAACGCAAGCAAAGCCCTCGATAATAATTTAACACAATATCTTAATAACCCCCACGACGTCGGATCAGATAGTGTGAACCCCGATTATTTTAGTTGTTACCGTGTCTCCATGCGCGAATTTGGTATATATATATATATACTGTATATATATATATATATATATATATATATATATATATATAAAATGTTTATATATGATTCCTCTTCTAATGTTCATTAGTTCACAGACTTCCTATCAACGTCTCTTTTATTTGAGTTCAGCTACATTTAGACGATTTTATGAAGCTTAGGAATGACATATGGTTGCTAAAGGGATTACTTGAGATAGTCTGTAGCCTTTTAATGGGTAGACGTCCATCTGAAGATTAATAAAATCGTCTAATGCTTGCTAGAATGAAGTGAAAAGGACGTCCCTAGACCTCCATGCACCTTAACATCCCCCCCCCCCCCCCTTCCCCAAGACCCTGTCCTTCTTCTACTCGACAATTAATCTCTTGAACTCTCACCCTCGATCTGTTTTTCCCTCATCCTATGGCTTAAACTGCTTGGAGCTCCGCATGTCCAGTCATTTAGACTCTATCGTACCTTGAATTTGGCTCTCTGTCACTCTTTAAACTCTTGAAGGGACACTTGTTACAGTCAGCTTTGGCTTTTGTCTCCTTCATACACATAGAAACAACAAAAAATAGTCCATTCATTATAGGTTGGCCAAACATCTTGACCACTAACTCTATAACTCATAAACGCCTGCAATAATCCAGCTATTATTTCTATCATTTAGGAAGGGTCAGCCGTGTGGAAATTTACAGCCCATTGCTCCGGCCCTTTTTGAGTTACAGAGGGTAGGGGGTCAGGATTTCTGGCCTACTTATAATGAATGGACTATATTTTTGGTGAGGGCAGTCTTCGTAGGCCTGGGTATGCAGTTGTAGGTAAGGAAATACAAAACTTCATTTTTATTATGCCAATTATATTATTGTTTCATACCATCTGCATACTTACAAATTAACCCCTTCTGTATCGGCGACGTTTTACAAATTATATTCTAGCTATATTTAGAAGATTTCGTGTAGTTTAGGAATGATCTGTGGTACCGGTAGTGAAAATAGTTAAATAAGATAGTTCGAAGCCTTTTAATAGTTAAGTAAGATAGTTCGAAGCCTTTTAATAGTTAAGTAAGATAGTTCGAAGCCTTTTAATAGTTAAGTAAGATAGTTCGAAGCCTTTTAATAGTTAAGTAAGATAGTTCGAAGCCTTTTAATAGTTAAGTAAGATAGTTCGAAGCCTTTTAATAGTTAAATAAGATAGTTCGAAGCCTTTTAATAGTTAAGTAAGAGAGTTCAAAGCCTTTTAATAGTTAAGTAAGATAGTTCGAAGCCTTTTAATAGTTAAGTAAGATAGTTCGAAGCCTTTTAATAGTTGTTGTTGTTGTTGTTGTTGTTGTTCCCTAAGCTGCCTGGCCGAACAGCCCCGAGTCCCTGAGAAAGGCCATGGCCACGATCGGGCTTTCCCACAGAGCTCTCATTGAGTGTAGATTGTGTTGTTGGCGTAAGTGGTTGTGTGAAATGCAGTCTTCTATGATGTGTTTAATGGTATGGGGTGCTGTGTTACATCCCGGACAGGCGTCGACAACGGAGTCATCCAGTCTCTTCTGATAGCTCAGGAGAGCTGGATGGTGTCCGCATCTCAGCCTGGCCAGGTGGACTCTGTCCTCGCGAGGAAGGGAGGATTCGGAAGGATGGATTTCGGGAGGTCGTGCATGCAGCTGTGTGTTGTCTGTGAGTGAGTGGATGGATCGGTGAGAGATATGAGTATGGATGTGCTTCTGGAAGTTGGTTCGGGGTGGGCAGGGAGGGAGAGAGGACAATAATTGTGTGTGATACCGTGTGCTGGGTGTTGTTTTGATATTTCTTGGTGTCTGTGGGTGTGTTGCCATGTAGTTTAGTGGGTGGTCTTGGTTCGTGGAGGCTGCTGCCAGGAATTGAGTGCCTCTCATGTCCAGATGGTCTTTGACTTTGAGGAATTTCCACACCTTTTAATAGTTAAGTAAGATAGTTCGAAGCCTTTTAATAGTTAAGTAAGATAGTTCGAAGCCTTTTAATAGTTAAGTAAGATAGTTCGAAGCCTTTTAATAGTTAAGTAAGATAGTTCGAAGCCTTTTAATAGTTAAGTAAGATAGTTCGAAGCCTTTTAATAGTTAAGTAAGATAGTTCGAAGCCTTTTAATAGTTAAGTAAGATAGTTCGAAGCCTTTTAATAGTTAAGTAAGATAGTTCGAAGCCTTTTAATAGTTAAGTAAGATAGTTCGAAGCCTTTTAATAGTTAAGTAAGATAGTTCGAAGCCTTTTAATAGTTAAGTAAGATAGTTCGAAGCCTTTTAATAGTTAAGTAAGATAGTTCGAAGCCTTTTAATAGTTAAGTAAGATAGTTCGAAGCCTTTTAATAGTTAAGTAAGATAGTTCGAAGGCTTTTAATTGCTGAAGGCCTTTTTTAACTGAATTAAATCCTCTAAGTATAGCTAGAATAAAATTATAAAGACGTCGCCGATACAAAAGGGGTTAATGAAACATGAACATTTGATTGCCTTGCATTTATTGTCTTAGCTGAAAGGATCATCTTCATCCAATACTTGCATGTAATCATGTGCATGTTAATATGTATATTACCGTCTATAGGGAGGACACTAAATACATATGTAGATTATAAATACATACGCAAATATATACGCCCAAGTTTTAGTTAGGTTAAGGGGAGATTTCCACCTGGAGGATTTTTTTCTGAACCTCTTTCTCCCTCATGTTTAGCCCCATTGCTTGTGAGATTTATAGACGTTTGCCTTATTAGTTTGGCGATTTTAAGAACCCTCGCCCCATTTCTGTCAATTTTAAGACCATTCGTGCCATTTAGGTGTCGATTTTTTCCTGGCGAGCGATAGCGAGCCTGTAATTTAAGGGGAACCGGCCTTCGGCCGGGAAATTTTTCTACCGAAAAATGTACAAATTTATCTTGAAAGGGCGTCAAGGGGGAGTAATTTTAAGCTTGATGGAAGTTGTTGTTGTTGTTGTTCCCCAGGCTGTCTGGCCGAACAGCCCCAAGGTCTCGAGCAAGGCCAAGGCCATAAACGAGTGCCCCCACAAAATCCTCCCTGCTTACCACTAACAAAGCCCGGGTGACCGAAGCCACTCCAAGGCAGGGAGCTGAGGAAGGTGCGGAAACGCCCGGGAAACCAAAGCCCCACCCAAGGCCCTGTGCCCCTCAGCAATTATG
This sequence comes from Paralithodes platypus, assembly GCA_032716605.1. Taxonomy (NCBI): domain Eukaryota; kingdom Metazoa; phylum Arthropoda; class Malacostraca; order Decapoda; family Lithodidae; genus Paralithodes; species Paralithodes platypus. Next base: position 11,638,842 of record CM064504.1, read on the forward strand.
AAGGGAAAGTTGAGGGGTAAGGGAAAAATGTGACGCTTTGGCTCCCAATCTGCCAACTTCTAGGTTGGCAGTAGGGAGGTCAATCCACGGAAAAGACGCCGCCACTTGAGATCTAGAAGATATATAAGTAAAAGGAACAGTCAGAGTAAGCTATGGGTATGGCAGAGATCGCTCAGTTCTCACTCGGATAGACCAGCCCATCACCACATGTTAGCTTGATGGAAGTCTAGGGAATCAACTAAAAACCTCCCCTTAACCGCTTGAGGAGTATAGCGCACTTTGACAGCATATTCAGGCTACTATAAAGGGAAGATTTCCACTTGAGGGACTTTTTTCTTTACCCCTTTCTCCCTCATGTCTAGCCTCATTGCTTTTGAGATTTTAAGACGTTTGCCCCATTAGTTTGGTGATGTTAAGAATTTCCGCCCCATTCTGTCAATTTTAAGACCTTTCGTGCCATTTAGGTGTCGATTTTATCCTGGCGAGCGATAGCGAGCCTGTAATTTAAGAGTAACCGGCCTTCGGCCGGGAAATTTTTCTACCGAAAAATGTACAAATTTATCTTGAAAGGGGTCAAGGGGGTGAAATTTTAAGATTGCTGGAGGAGTAGGAAACAAACTAAAAACCTCCCCTTAAGCGACTGTATTCAGATTAGGAAGGGTGCGTTTAAGTTGGAGGGTTTTTGTTGTTGTTGTTGTTGTTCCCCAGGCTGTCTGGCCGAACAGCCCCAAGGTCTCGAGCAAGGCCAAGGCCACAAACGAGCGCCCCCACAGACGGAGGGTTAATTAAGATAGCATCTACCCTGTTTAATGCCCACAGACCTTTCCGAACCCATATAATATCGTCTAGTGATAGCCAGAGTAAGTGGTCAGAATGTGTCATAATACTCAAGTGGTTAAGGTGCTGATATTGATTTGTAATATGGGCTAAAGGGTTTGTGGCCAAATTACCAATAAGAGAGAAGTGGCCATGTTTAGATATATGAATATGATAATTTTAGGAGTAGTATACGGATAAGGTTTAGTAGTAGTAGTAGTAGTAGTAGTAGTAGTAGTAGTAGTAGTAGTATGAGAAGTACAACAGCAAGAACAATATCACTAATAGTAATAATAATAATAACAATACTACTACTACTTTTTTTTTTTTTTTTTTTTTTTTTTTTTTTAGTAGTAGTATGAGTAGTAGGATAGTCAGTAGGAGAATACAAAACAGTCACAGTAGTATAACAAGTCTTGGTAAGGATGAATATGATAGTTTAAGTAGTAGTAGTAGTAGTAGTAGTAGTATTAGTAGTAGTAGTAGGATAGTCAGTAGGAGAATACAAAACAGTCACAGTAGTATAACAAGTCTTGGTAAGGATGAATATGATAGTTTAAGTAGTAGTAGTAGTAGTAGTAGTAGTAGTAGTAGTATAAGTATAAGGTTAAAGCCTGCTGGTATTAGTAGTAGTAGTATCGGTAGTATCAGTAGTAGGATAGTAAGTAGAAGCAGAATACAAAGCAGTTACAGTGGAATAAACAGTCTTGGTGAGCGTGTACTGAATCGCCGAGGTAGGGCATATAAGCGGGGCCTTGGGCGGCGGAGGAGGGGCGGCGGAAGGGTACAGGGTGTGGTTGAGGCATTGGGCGGTAGCGTTCAGTAGACGGGCGGAGGTGTGGGCGTTGAGGGCGAGGGTGTGGAGCCAGCCCAGTTGAGTCTCCAGCTGGTTGCCATTCAGTTGTAGGACGCAGAGGTCATGGGCGCAGGTGGCTGGGAGAGGGAGAGAGATCTTTAACATCGTTCTCAACCCTTTGATTACCAGCGACGTGTGTTATAATTACCAGCGACGTGTGTTATAATTTATTCTAGTTAATTGCTTGAGGTCCTTCTTAAGCTGAATCAAATCGTCTAATAGTAGCTAGTATGAAATTAAAAGGAAGGAGCTGGTACTGAACGGGTTAACACCAATAACACCCAAATGAAATTAATGAAAACATGTGATTCTCCCAGGAGTTGAACCTAGGATATCTTACACGCTCTAATCATTACACCATCAAGACAGTTGTTAGGTAGGTAGGTTGGTAGGTAGGTAGCTAGGTAGATGCGCAGGTAGCCTAGGTAGGTAGGTTGGTAGGTAGGTGGGTGGGTGGGTGGGTGGGTGGATAGATAGATAGGTAGGTAGGTAGGTAGGTAGGTATGATGGTGGGTAGGTAGATAGGTAGGTAGGTAGTTGGGTAGGTAGATAGGTGCGCAGGTAGCCTAGGTAGGTAGGTAGGTAGGTATGATGGTGGGTAGGTAGGTATGATGGTGGGTAGGTAGGTAGGTAGGTAGTTGGGTAGGTAGGTAGGTAGTTGGGTAGGTAGTTGGGTAGGTAGGTAGGTAGATAGGTGCGCAGGTAGCCTAGGTAGGTAGGGGGGTGGGTGGGTGGGTAGGTAGGTATGATGGTGGGTAGGTAGGTAGGGTAGGTAGATAGGTGCGCAGGTAGCCTAGGTAGGTAGGTAGGTAGACAGGTAGGTAGAAAGGTAGGTGGGTACTTAATACTAATGACTAAACAGAATGGATTTGTAGTTTTAGGACTGGTTTAAAATAATCCTTTGTGTATCAACCCGTTTAGTATGGTTGCTAGGTAGATTGGCAAGTTAATTGATTGATGGATGGATGGGTTGATTGATTGGTTAGTTAGGGGGTTAGTTAGTTTGCCTGTTAGAGTGATTATAGTTTGAGTCCCCAGGAGAGTAGACATGGGGTTGATATCATACCCCCCTCCCCCCGTCTCACACACACACACACACACACACACACACACACACATACTCACCCATCAGGTATTCGTCAGCTATCCCTTGTAGATGTTGTTGACACATCTCCATAGTCTCCTGGTATGAAGGATCCAGGGGGTGGCACGCGTCCTTGGGCTGTGGGAGAAGTTAGTTAGTTGGTTAGTTAGTTAAGGGGGGTGACTTATCCTTTCTTCTCTCCTTTTTTCTCTTTCTCTGGCTTGTATCCATTCGGCCCCATTCAGCCTACTGTTTTAAGACATTTATCCCCATCTAGGTATCGATTTTTTGCTGGCGAGCGATAACGAGCCAGCATTTTTTTGGTAAATCCGGCTTCGCCGGAGACATTTTTCTATCGAAAAATTGACAAATTTAGCTGCGGACTAACTCATTATCCAAAATATGGTGGCTCGCTATCTCTCGCCAGGTATAAATCGACACGGATTAATGTCTTAAAACAGTAGGCTGAATGGGGCCAAATGGATACAAGCCAGAGAAAGAGAACAAAAGCAGGTCACCCCCCTTTAAATAGGACTTCAGAGGTTATCAAGCCTTCTGGATTATTAAGCCAGCACACTGTAAGTAAATAATAGCGTCAGGACTGGAGCCCCTTTTCGAGAACTCCAGTCCCTTGTGGGGAAGACCATTATCATTCTTTATATTTACAGTTACTGAGCTCTTGTGATTTTCTTTTTGCAACTATATTACTTTTCTACACTTTTCTATCGAAACATGTAAACATTTATCTTGAAGGAGGGTCTTGGGCGGGTGTTTGTTTAAGCTTGATGGAGGTCTAGGGAGGAAACTAAAAACATATTGAAGGTGTGTCTTGGGCGGGTGTTTTTTTAAGCTTGATGGAGGTCTAGGGAGGAAACTAAAAACATATTGAAGGTGTGTCTTGGGCGGGTGTTTGTTTAAGCTTGATGGAGGTCTAGGGAGGAAACTAAAAACATATTGAAGGTGTGTCTTGGGCGGGTGTTTGTTTAAGCTTGATGGAGGTCTAGGGAGGAAACTAAAAACATATTGAAGGTGTGTCTTGGGCGGGTGTTTGTTTAAGCTTGATGGAGGTCTAGGGAGGAAACTAAAAACATATTGAAGGTGTGTCTTGGGCGGGTGTTTGTTTAAGCTTGATGGAGGTCTAGGGAGGAAACTAAAAACATATTGAAAAGATACATAAATGAGCAAGTAAATACGCCCATTCCCCCTTCATGTGCTCCTCCTCAAATGGTGTGTCTATTCATGCTGTCATCTTTGTGAAGTTAACTTAACATCCAATTAGATAGCCCCATCTAATTGACCACTGGCGAGTTTCAGGCTATGAGGAAGTTGGAGCTGTAAACATCGATATACAACAGCAATACTACAATGATGTAGGTTTCTGATGTATAGACGGTATGGTTATATATATTTCATGTATATATAAATATACTACAACCGTATTTTAGCTGGTAATTCGGTTAAATATCAAAGTTTGCAGCTCCAACTTCCTTATAACCTGAAACTTGCAAGAGGACAATTATGGTCTTACCAGTGTTTGAAGGTTGGCGTTGCATCCTTTCCCTCGGCCCTCCTCACAAGGCTCCATACACTGTGGGTCCGTCTGGGAATCCGTCTAGGGTAATAATAGTCACACTGTAAAATCTTTCCCTCACAATACAAGGCTCCATACACTGTGGGTCCGTCTGGGAATCCGTCTAGGGTAATAATAGTCACACTGTAAAATCTTTCCCTCACAATACAAGGCTCCATACACTGTGGGTCCGTCTGGGAATCCGTCTAGGGTAATAATAGTCACACTGTAAAATCTTTCCATCACAAGGCTCCATACACTGTGGGTCCGTCTGGGAATCCGTCTAGGGTAATAATAGTCACACTGTAAAATCTTTCCCTCACAATACAAGGCTCCATACACTGTGGGTCCGTCTGGGAATCCGTCTAGGGTAATAATAGTCACACTGTAAAATCTTTCCCTCACAATACAAGGCTCCATACACTGTGGGTCCGTCTGGGAATCCGTCTAGGGTAATAATAGTCACTCTGTAAAATCTTTCCATCACAAGGCTCCATACACTGTGGGTCCGTCTGGGAATCCGTCTAGGGTAATAATAGTCACACTGTGAAATCTTTCCCTCACAATACAAGGCTCCATACACTGTGGGTCCGTCTGGGAATCGTCTAGGGTAATAATAGTCACACTGTGAAATCTTTCCCTCACAATACAAGGCTCCATACACTGTGGGTCCGTCTGGGAATCGTCTAGGGTAATAATAGTCACACTGTAAAATCTTTCCCTCACAAGGCTCCATACACTGTGGGTCTGTCTGGGAATTAGTCTGGGGAAATAATAGTCACACTGTAAAACCTTTCCATCACAAGGTTGCGTACACTGCGGGTCTGTCTGGGAATCCGTCTGGGGAAATAATAGTCACACTGTAAAACCTTTCCAATTTAAGGGGGTAGGGTTTATTTATTAGCTTATTTATTATTTGAACACCTCCTAATAATCCCAATAATGTGATTGGTTGACTCAAGCACTTTCTCAAAATAGTTCGCCAGTGTTTCGTATTTTTTTTTCTTTTCTTGTTTTACCAGACTGCGTAATTCCCGAGAAGGGGTGGCCATGAATATTGCGGGTTTGTCACAAATCGCTAGGTCAAGTTTCCCGGGCTTGACATCTACCAATAACATTTTGACAATGCGGGCTCGATCTGCCGACCCTTTGATCAACAGCCGACGCTCTATTGACTATGCCGCGGCTCGCGTAATTGCCCCTCCAAAATTTGCCCAGAAACTCCTATTCAATGAATACTTACTATCCAGGTGGAGGGGAAGGTGGATGGCCTAGGGTGTGGAGGGTGGACGTGGCTGAACCTATCCGTGAAGTCGTCAGCCTGGTAGTCACTGTAGAAGCCACACAGACCATTGAGACCATCCAAGAGACTAGGGTAGGCCCATACGTCCAGGCGGTAGGGGCAACTCATTACCTGGGGATGTGATGATGATTATATTATGGGTCTTGTTTACCTATCCTGTACCGGTGACGTCTATTAAATTTGATTTCAGCTACATTTAGGCGATGTTATGAAGGTTAGGAAGGATGTATGGTACGGTAGCTAAAATAATTACCGGTAATTGAGATAGTCTGTAGCCTTTTAATGGGTGGACATCCTCCCTATGGCTAATAGAGTCGTCAATTGATTGCCAGCATATAATATAAAGGATGTCACCGGCACTGAATGGGTTAAGGGGAGGTATTCAGTTTGTTCCCTAGACCTCCATCAAGCTTAAAATTACACCCCCTTGACCCCTTTCAAGATAAATTTGTACATTTTTCGGTAGAAAAATGTCCAGGCCGAAGGCCGGTTCCTCTTAAATTACAGGCTCGCTGTCGCTCGCCAGGAAAAGATTGACACCTATATGGCACGAAAGGTCTTAACATTGACACAAATGGGGCGAAAGTTCTTAAAATCGCCAAACTAATGGGACGAACGTGTTAAAATTTCAAAAGCAATGGGGCTAAACATGAAGGAGAAAGGGCTCCAGAAAAAAATCCCTCAAGTGGAGACCTCCCCTTAAGGCACCGTCGAAGGAAATGGGGTTCTCGAAAAGGGGTTCCAGTCCTGACGCTATTTTAGAATTTACAGTGTGTGGCTTAATTACAGTGTGTGGCTTAATTACAGTGTGTGGCCTAATTACAGTGTGTGGCTTAATTACAGTGTGTGGCTTAATTACAGTGTGTGGCTTAATTACAGTGTGTGGCCTAATTACAGTGTGTGGCTTAATTACAGTGTGTGGCTTAATTACAGTGTGTGGCTTAATTACAGTGTGTGGCTTAATTATCCAGTAGGGTTGATAGTCTTTGAACTCTTATTTTAATTATGGAGAATAATCACAGGATCAACAATTAAGAGAACGATAGTAGCATTTATGCGCTGTTCGCGGTGATTACTCTGATAACTTCATAACGTAATACACCTTTGAATATCTTAGCCTTAGCATTTCGACCCCAAAGTCCCTTGAATTCGGCCCTGTCACTCTTTTGGCTTTGGGGGAGACACTTGTTACAGTCAACCTGCCTTTTGTCTCCTTCATACACATAGAAAATGAAATAAATTGTCCTTCCCAGTTTCTAACCGTGATCCTGGAGGCTCCCATCAACACAGTACATCCGTGGTGCTGGAAGGCCAAGACTGGATGGTACACTCCACGCTCGGGGAAGGCCACCTGGTGCACCCCAGTTGCCGGCACCACAAAACTGTTGCCGTTCACACCAAGCTGGGAGAAGGGGTCAAATATATACATTAATATACACAATTAATTGTTATATTAATATATACAGTTTAAAAAAAAATGTAATAACTTTTATGTCTATTCATATAATTATGAGTTGTTGGGGTAATTATTATTCAAAATATAAACCATGCATCAATTCATAAGGGAGATACAAATATATAAAGGGAAATAAATATATAGAGATAGACCCGGACCACCAGGCCCTGTCTGTTAAATCCATAATCCGTTAGGTCGAAGTCCGTAAAATCGAGGGTATATGGAACATGACCAACTGATGAAATCACGCTTTTCATCATGGCACACATAGTTCCGTTTGCTATATTGTTTTTTGGGGGGCGAAAATGGTTATTACAGAGCTATGACGTTGTATATCTGAAGTATTAAATTGATCTCCCTGAGAAAGAGGAGGCAACAACTTTAAGCAAAAGTATGCAATTACGACATCAACTGGAAGCCCCTCTGGTACCATCTATATGAAGGGGTTATAGTTCTAATTGCTAAAAATAACTCTACATTTTTTTTCCATTCATATAGTTAAATAAAGCTACCAACCGATCTCCGAATCACTGTAAATACCCGTCGAGGGGGATGATTGTGTGAGGATTGTCTGTGAAGGGGGACTCTCCAAACGGTCGTGCGAGACACAACTATTTGTGACCACACATGACGTTTCCCAAACCCTAAACGACCCCAAAATTCGACAAGTAGACGCCATAGTACTAGACTTTGCCACTTCTTCACTGGATTAAGACTTTCTTGACCAATCGGGATCAACGCGTTGTTCTCGAGGGTTCTCATTCTTCCACTGTGTCTGTAACTTCTGGGGTCCCACAAGGCGCTGTCCTGGGTCCCCTACTTTTCCTTTCATACATAAATGACCTCCTACTATCGCTTACTTCTACTACTAGACTTTTCGTAGATGATAGCTTAGTTTATAGACCAATTACTAATAGGGACGATTGCCTTCGACCACAGGACGACTTAACTCTGCTTGAAGAGTGGGAAGCCAAGTGGCAGATGACATTTAGACCGGACAAATGCCACCATATCCTTTTCACCCGTTCAAACAAAATCATCCCATTCTCCTACAAACTCCATAGCACTTTTCTGGATACTGTTCCCTCCCACAAATATTTGGGGGTCCACATCTCAGCGGACATGAGGTGGACCACTCACGTTAGCAGCATCAGAGCAAAGACTAATAAGGCCCTGGGCTTCCTGCGCAGGAATCTCACCAAGTGCAACGCAAACTTTGTCTTTGAAGGTGAACATATAGAGATTAGAACGCCTATATAGCAACGTCTCTCTCTATATAATTCCATACCTCTATAGACAAACCAATTATATATAAAACTGTCTCCAACTCACCGTAAAGACCGAGTCAGTATTGAGAGTGATGACAGTATTGGGGTTGTCTTTGAAGGTGGACTGGTCAAGACAAGAGGCGGCACCAAAACACTGGTGGAAGTCAGTGAACACCCCCACCTCGGGAGTTTGGGTTATTACCTCTGGATCCTCACTCGCCTGGGGATTGATAATATAATAAATGGTAATGATGAGCCACTCGCTGAGGCAATAGATAGATAGAATATTATTCTTAGTAGTAGAAGTAGTTGTAGTAGTAGTAGTAATAGTAGTAGTAGTAGTAGTAGCAGTAGTAGTAGTAATATTTTCAGTATTTTCATAGGTATTAGTTCCATATTCTGACCTGATTAGTCTGGGCGAGGGAGTAGTTGCAGGTACCGTGGAAGTCGTACGTCTGGCCATCGAAGGTTACGAAGTGGGGGTCGGTGTGTACGTAACAGTGGCCGCCTGGGGGGAAAGGGAACACATATATTACCATTTATGCAGTGATAAATCGTGTATTTTTGTAGATCAATATTATGCTATGTGTGTGTAATAATCACCCCTATCTGGAAAGGAAAAAGGGACCGACAAGACTGCAATAACTACCGTGGTATAATACTGCTCGGCATGCCAGGCAAGGCCTTCGCCCATATTCTACTGATTCGAATGAGAGGCCATCTGCTACAGGAGCAGAGACCCGAGCAATCCGGATTCACACCCAAGAAGTCGACAATTGACTGGATTCTGGCATACCGGGTTCTTGTGGAGCGCAGACTTGAGTTTCGACAAGGAATGCTCACACTCTATGTCGATCTCAGGAAGGCGTTTGACTCATTGCATCGAGAGTCACTCTGTGAGCTGCTACAGTTTCGTGGGATCCCTACGGCGATCATCGACCTGGTGTCTGGACTCTATGCGGGAACTCAGAGAGTGCTGTCAAATGTGGTGGGGGAACATCCTCCTTCTTCCCTGTGACCTCAGGTGTAAGACAGGGGTGTGTTCTAGCACCTACACTTTTCAACACTTGTATGGACTGGTTACTGGGCCGAACAGTTGGGCGGAGTCGCTGCGGAGCTAACATAAGCAATTTCAGAATCACAGATGTTGATTTTGCAGATTGCACAGTGATCCTAGCGGAGACATTGGATGTTCTCGGATTGGCCCTGGAGGCACTCTATAGTCGGAACGGCTGGGTCTAAAGGTCTCTTGGGCTAAGACCAAAGTTCCAAGTATTTGGTGACTTGTTGGATGATTCCGTACAATCTGTTAATGCATGTGGTTAGGACTTAGTGAACTTAGATAAGTTTACTTATCTTGGCAGCGTGATCCACAACAGTGGTGAGTCGGGCTACGATGTAAATCATCGCCTCGGCTTAGCATGGGGTGTTATGGATTCACTCAACAAAAGTATATGTTTTTTTTTTTTTTTTTTTTCTATGTGATTAAGGGAGGCAAAAGGCAGAACTGCCTATAGCGAGTGCCTCCCCCATAGTTGAAAGAGTGACAGGGCCAAAATCAAGGGACGTTCGAGCCAAAATGCCTGGACAGACAGAGTTTGAAGCAATTTAAGTCATAGGAAGAGGGAAAGACTGATTCTGGGAGAGAGTTCCAGAGCTCAGCTGTTGAGTAGAAGAAAGTTTGAGAGTAATGTTTCACTCTCGGGTTGGAGAGCTGCACAGAGTAGGGGTGGGATTGAGTTGCAAGACGGGTACCACGTGCCCTACGTAAAGGAGGTGGTATACACTGGGAAAGCTCTGAGGAACACTGATTATTATAGTAGCGATAGAATAGCGAGAGAGATGCAACATTGCGGTGGAGAGAGAGAGATTGCAGAGAGTTGGTGAGTGGACGGGAGTTAATGATACGAAAGGCCTTCCTTTCAACTTTGTCTAGGAGAGCGGTGTGAGAGGAACCTCCCCACACATGTGAACACAATACTCAATACAAGAACGCACTATGCCCCTGTACAGAGCAAGAAGCTGTGCAGGGGAAAAGAACCCCCTAAGGCGGTTGAGCACACCCAGCTTCTGGGAGGCTGTCTTAGCAAGACTGGTAATATGGTCCTTCCAACTGAGAGCAGAAGAAAAAGAGACACCAAGAATATTGAGTGAAGATGAAGGATTGATTTTTGTATTGTTGAAGAATAAGGGATAGTCTGCTGGGAGTTCCTTACCGGTAGATAGATGGAGAAATTGGGTTTTGGAAGCATTAAAGGTAACAAGGTTTTTTCTGCCCCAATTGGAGATAGTATTTAGATCAGAATTTAAGAGTTCTATGGCTTCATTACGTTTGTCGTTGAGGGATTGCTGGCTGGGGCGTTCTGTAAAACTAATGGAGTAGTGTAAGGTTGAGTCGTCTGTGTATGAATGGATGGGAATTGAGGTACAGTTGAGGAGATCATTTATAAAAATTAGAAAGAGAATAGGAGATAGGACAGAGCCCTGAGAAATACCGGAGTTTATAGGGCGAGGAGGTAAACGATGGCCGTCCACAACTGCGGCTATGGAACGGCCGGAAAGGAAATTAGAAACAAAGGCACAGATGGAGGGATAGAAACCGAAGGAGGGTAGTGTTGTCGATACCTATGCAGAAGGACGAAGTTGCGGATCTTCAAGACACTGGTGCTCCCTGTCTTACTGTATGGCTGTGAGACAGAAACGTATCAACTCCTTTGGTACTAAATGTCTCCGCAGGATCATGGGTTATCGCTGGTACGATTGCGTATCAAACCAGCGACTACTCCATGAAACTGACTTGAGACATATTAGTTGCATAATCTGTGAACGCCAACTTGGGCTATATGGGCATCGATTAGCATATAAACAAAACTGATTAGCAGTAGCCAGAATATAATAAAAAGGAATATAGACTGATATAATATTAGAACACAACCTGTTATACTCATTATAATTATACATATTATATTTATTAGAATACATCCCATCATACTCACAACAATCGTCGACACATCCCGTAAACACCCACTGGTTCTCCCGACACACCAACCTCCAACAGAACCCGGGCATTTCCGTACCCTCTGCGTACATCTGGCCGTCAAAAACACAACCTGGGATATATATATACAGTATATATATAGAGAGAGAGTGTGTGAGTAATTAGTTAGTTTATTTGTTGTTACATTGTCAATCGTCTATGCATCTTACAAAATCTCTGTTATAATCCCCGCCTCTCTACACCATTGCTGATCAGTTAGGTAGGGTCTTCATCATTCAATTGACCACTTGCGAGTTTCAGGCTATAAGGAAGTTGGAGCCGTAGACATCGATAGTAAACATAAATGCAATAATAATGTAGGTTTCTGATGGCTAAAGAGTATGTTGAATTGGATTTTATGTATTTATAAATGAACTACAACCGCATTTTAGCTGGTAATTCTGCTAAATATCGATGTCTACAACTCCAACTTCCTTATAGAACGAAACTCGCAAGTGGTCAATTACAGTAGACCATGATTGACATTAACTTGGGACGGCATCTTCGGATTTATAGGTTCCATTTTGTCCAAATTCAATAGATTACGTTGAGAAGTTGCTTCACTTACATCCAAGGTCACCAGGTTGATTGAAGTACCATTTAGTAATGCTACCATCATCACACCTCATCTGTAGACAACTATGGGGTAGACTTTCAACCAGGGCCTCGTGATTGTAGGTTTCGTTCCCGTAGCAACAGGGTGTTCCAGGGTGATCTGTGTGTGTGAGAGACAGAAAAAAAAAAAAAAAAAAATGAGAGAGTGAGTTACAAGGAATAGTTAGTATCTCAGAGACCTTGCGGTCCATTCCGAGGAGATACTCGAAGTGGAAGGAGAGAGACTGTTTAGTGCACTACACTCATTAGTCATTACAGAGCGTGCAAAATACTATTTACTCTCTTCTTGAACTGCTCTACTGAAGAACTGTTTGCAACTTCGGAGGGAAGTTTGTTCCAGGTAGTACAGATCTTATATGTGAAAAAGTTTCCACAAATACTACTGCTGAACCTTTTCACTTCTAATTTCCAGCCATGGTTGCGTGTTGTATTCATATTGAGACTAAACATTTTGCTATAATCCACATTGTCAAACCCATTAAGTATTTTGAATACTTCAATGAGCTGACCTGGTAGTCTGCGTGTCTCCAACGGAAAGATTCTTGATCAAGAGCTCTCAACCGGTCCTCATAGCTCATTCTTTTAAGCGATAGAATAAGCTTTATAGCTCTAGCTTGTATTTTTTCTAGTCGCTATATATCTTTCCTGAGTGTTGGAGACCAGAATTGAACAGCATACTCCAGGAGAGGTCGTATCAGAGCGTTGTAAAGTGTGAAGACGATTTCCTTATTTCTATACTTAAATTGCCTCTTACTATAGCCCCATAATTTCTGAGCTTTCTTCTCTACTTCAATGCACTGCTTGGAAAACTTTAGGTCACTGCTAATCAAAACACTCAAATCCTTTTCCAAGTCAGTCCAGAATTGTGTGTGTTTTTTTTTTTTTTTTTCGATGTGATTGTGATTGTGTGTGTGTGTGTGTGTGTGTGTGTGTGTGTGTGTGTGTGTGTGTGTGTGTGTGTGTGTGTGTTTACAGTATGGGGTTCTTGGGAGTATTTTGTTTAAGCTTGATGGAGGTGTAGGTAGCAGACTAAGAACCTTCCCTTAAGGGGAGATATCCACTTGAGGGATTATTTTCTTGACTCCTTTCTCCCTCATGTTTAGCCCCATTGTTTTTCTAATTTTAAGACGTTTGCCCCATTATTTTGACGATTTTAAGAACTTTCAACCCATTTCTGTCAATTTTAAGACCTTTCGTGCCATTTAGGTGTCGATTTTATCCTGGCGAGCGATAGCGAGCCTGTTAATTAAGAGGAACCGGCTTTCAGCCCGGACATTTTTCTACCAAAAAATGTACAAATTTATCTTGAAAGGGGGTCTAGGGGATGTAATTTTAAGCTTGATGGAGGTCTAAGCAACACACTAGAAACCTCCCCTTAAGACAAGGATTTCTGTCTGAGAGTGTACTTACAATGCTGTGCCCTTTGCAGAGACCCCGGTAGTAAGGATAAGAAGGTTGATAGGCACAGGAGTAGGGTGGATAGTGGCACCCCCATCTTGACTTTAACTTGGTCGGTTGTGGGTTCGAATCTCCTGTTGAGCGATAAATGTGTAAATAATAATCAATGAATCTATCTATCTATTCTATCTATTCTATCTATCTATCTATCTATATGCTCAGGCCCAATCCCCATTTTGGGGGTAGCCGACTCAAGACAGAGCAAGAACAGGGAAAACACAAAAACAACATAAAACAAAAAATAAACACAGATAAAAAACACAAACTCTCACACATCCAGGTCACCCAGGAGAAGACCCAGAGACCAGGGTTACCAAGGTCGCTCCAGCACTCCCCCGGCCTCTGACCACTCGGAGAGGTTCAAGGAATAAACAACGAAATACAAAATAATATCTTTATACTTTCAATCAAACTGGCAACAGGAAATGACACACTTCACTTTCAATATAATATCGTCCGAATCACTACTACTGCACGCCTTACCTCAGTGCACACCTCCTAACTAATGACTGATATATGCCTACCGGTATGGAAAATATGTGATCTGTCTGGGCGGTGTAAAAAGTCGTGCGTCCATTAGTTTGTGGTCTGAGAATACAAATGCTACATATATCCTCATAACTAATGGGGTTAAGCATGAGGGAGAAAAGGATCCAGAAAACAAAATCCAACCCCTTAAGGGGAGGTTTTTAGTTGATTCCCTAGACTTCCATCACACTTAAAATTACTCCCCCTAGACCCCCTTTCAAGATAAATTTGTACATTTTTCGGTAGAAAAATGTCCCGGCCGAAGGCCGATTCCCCTTAAATTACAGGCTCGCTATCGCTCGCCAGGAAAAAATCGACACCTAAATGGCACGAATGGTCTTAAAATTGACAGAAATGGGGCGAGGGTTCTTAAAATCGCCAAACTAATGGGGCGAACGTCTTAAAATCTCAAAATCAATGGGGCTAAACATGAGGGAGAAAGGGGTCCAGGAAAAAAATCCCTCCAGGTGGAAATCCAACCCCCTTAACCCCATTCAGTACCGGCGCCGTCTTTTTAATTAAAGTCTAGCAACTCCAAGACCATTTTATTCAGCTTAGGAAGGGCGTCTACCCATTAAAAGGCTACAGACAGACTATCTCCACTAATCCTTTTAGTTAATAGACATTCTTCTTAATTTAAGGGGAGATCTCCACTTGAGGGATTTTTTTCTTGACCCCCTTTCTCCCTCATGTTTAGCCCCATTGCTTTTGATATTTGAAAACGTTCGCCCCATTAGTTTAGCGATTTTAAGAACTTTCACCCCATATTAAGACCTTTCGTGCAATTCAGGTGTCGATTTTATCCTGGCGAGCGATAGCGAGCCTGTAATTTAAGAGGAACCGGCTTTCAGCACCGAAAAATGTACAAATTTATCTTGAAAGGAGGTCTAGGGGGTGTAATTTTAAGATTGATGGAATTCTAGGGAACGAACTAAAAACCTCCCCTTAAGCTTCATAAAATCCTCTAAATATACTAGCTAGAATAACAATTAAAAGACGTCGCTGGTACTGAAGGGGTTAAGCATCACACTTGTGCTCGAATAAGAAATAAGCCATCACCTCTGAGTGAGTGGTTGCGTGCTTGATTCTGAATGGGGATATATATTATGTCGTGAGATAATTATGTTTCCTGAAAGCGTCATTAGCGGGAAAATGAAGTTGGGGGGAGGAGGGGGGGGGGGCGGGGATGGGGGGTGCGGGATATTCATGGGACACACACTTGATTGAAGCACGCAATAACACACGAACACACTCACGCACGCACTCACACTCACGCACCCACACTCATTCACTCACACACTAACACACTCATTCACACACTCACTCACACTCACACAAATATTTAGTATATATATATATATATATATATATATATATATATATATATATATATATTATTAATTTCTGTACGGTACTAGTTTCACCGGTACGTACACACACACATACCACACCACACCACACACACACACACACACACACACATTAATCCCATGTATACACCTGCATATCATTAATTAACTATAACAGGTGTTTTACATGTGTAGGGTGACATTATCATAGACAAAGCATTATACTGTATAACATCTTAGTGCAGTAGTTCAATATAAAGAGAGGTAGATAGTTTCTCAAGTCATCTCTCTCTCTCTCTCGCTCTCATACACACTTTCTCTCTCACACAGACACACAGGCTCTCTCCAACACTCACACTCTCTCTGACTTACACACACACACTTTCTCTCTCTCTCTCACACACACGCACTCTCCAACACACACACACACTCTCTCTCTCTGAATTACACACACACACACACACGCACACGCACTCTCCAACACACACATACATACACAGCCCGTAGCCTAGTAGGTAGAGCTCTCGTCTCACACACGAGGGGTCGGGGATTCAATCCCCGGCCGGGCGGAGACAAATTGGGCTTGTCTCCTTTCATGTGTTAGCCTCAGTTCACCTAGCTGTAAATAGGTACCTGGAATAAGTGGACGACGTTGTGACGTCCCATCTGGGGTTGGCAAAAATGGTACAAGGCGAGATGGGTATCATATGGTTCACCTAAGCTGATGGCTACCTAAGCCTTCGGGCGAGACGGTACCGTCTATAGTGAGAATGGTACCATACAGATCCACCCTAAGCCTTCGTTTCCGATGTCGCCAATTGGCTAAAATACAGACTACACACACATCCACAGCCATTCCAACAGTACATAAAACACTTAACATGCATTTCACGCAATACATTCCCAGTTAAGGAGGCGCGATAATAATGAGCTTAGCTAGCATTGCGTGGATTCCCCTTGACGAACAAGTAACTGAGTAACACACTCTCCAACACACTCGCACACACTCTCTCTCACGCACACACACACGCCTCCTTCAGTAGCTGCAGCCACCACACATTGAAAGCACAAGCACTCCATCTTCAGCATGCATTGAGGGAAGTGAAGTCTCTCTCTCTCTCTCTCAAAAGAACCCACACGCCAGGCTGTGAAGGGGAGATGTGGCTTTTTCTGGACCTCCTTCTTCCTCATGTTTAGCCCCATCAGTTTTCAGATTTTAAGATGCTCGACCCATTAGTTTGGCGATTTTAAGACCTTTCGCTCCATTTCTTTTTCAATATATGAAGACCTTTCGTACGTTACCATTCAGGTGTCGATGTTTTCCTTGCGAACGATAGCGAGCCAGCACTTTAGGAGCGTGTTTGTGGCTTACCTCAATATGTCTGGGGTAAATATTAGCGTCCTCGATCGTACAGTGTTGCCAATTTAGCCACTTTCCCCCTGCTAGATCTAGAGGTATTTACTTCAATCTAGCGGAGAATTTTGACATCCAGCGAGCGACGTGAATTGTAGCGATTTCCTGGAGATTTGAACCCTTTCGAGCAATATTCTAAAGATTGTGGCATTATTTTAGCGATTTTCTGCATTTATTTACTATCTAGCTGCGACTTTTGAGAATGGATCTAGCGGCATTTGGTGTGTACTGTGTTGATGTGGTAACCCTGTTTTACTATCGATCGGCCTTGTAGCGACTTTTGAGAATGGGTCTAGCAGTATGTGGTGTGTGGATTTATCTAGCGGCCTTCTAGCGACTTTTGAGCATGGATCTAGCAGTATGTAGTTTGTGGATTTATCTAGCGGCCTTCTAGCGACTTTTGAGAATGGGTCTAGCAGTATGTAGTTTGTGGATTTATCTAGCGGCCTTCTAGCGACTTTTGAGCATGGATCTAGCAGTATGTGGTGTGTGGATTTATCTAGCGGCCTTCTAGCGACTTTTGAGAATGGATCTAGCAGTATGTGGTGTGTGGATTTATCTAGCGACTTTTGAGCATGGATCTAGCGGTATTTGGTGTGTACTGTGTTGATTTGGTCTTATTTTGGTACCCCTGTAAACTGATATACGGCCACGCTGTGCATATAAATACAAGAGTGATTGAGCCATAAAATGAGAGGCTTGGGGGCCAGGTTATAATGAAAGCCATTTATTCAGTTGGCATAATCTTGCTCTGTATAATATAGTGTAGCGGACAGGTAATTAATAGATGTAGGTTTCTTCGGTAAAAGGCGGAAAATAAGGGTTTGAAAACACACACACACACACACACACACACACAGCCCGTAGCCTAATAGGTAGACCTCTCGTCTCACACACGAGGGGTCGGGGGTTCAATCCCCGGCCGGGCGGAGACAAATTGGGCTTGTCTCCTTTCATGTGTTAGCCTCAGTTCACCTAGCTGTAAATAGGTACCTGGAATAAGTGGACGACGTTGTGACGTCCCATCTGGGGTTGGCAAAAATGGTACAAGGCGAGATGGGTATCATATGGTTCACCTAAGCTGATGGCTACCTAAGCCTTCGGGCGAGACGGTACCGTCTATAGTGAGAATGGTACCATACAGATCCACCCTAAGCCTTCGTTTCCGATGTCGCCAATTGGGTAAATACAGACTACACACACATCCACAGCCATTCCAACAGTACATAAAAAAAACACTTAACATGCATTTCACGCAATACATTCCCAGTTAAGGAGGCGCGATAATAATGAGCTTAGCTCGCATTGCGTGGATTCCCCTTGACGAACAAGTAACTGAGTAACACACACACACACACACACACACACACACACACACACATATATATATATTATTATTTTTTAACCAGGACGTGCTTATACTCAGGCCTAATGATGAACAGCTGAATAGGATGCTTGACAAATAAGTGGTTAAAAAATATATCCCGGACTACCTGCATGTATTATACTGGCTGGCATATGAGGGCACGTGCTGGAAGGGAGCTTTCAGGGGTGTTCAGTTGCCCACTTGAAGATGAATTACACAAGCTGCATACCCCCCCCCCCCAAAAAAAAAAAAAAAAAAAAATAGAGGAAAATAAAATAAAAATTAGGAAAAGTGGGGCTTGGGCCTGAGCATATAGATAGATAGATAGATAGAATACCTAGTAAGATGTATATTTGTAAGATAGATAGATAGCATACCTAGTAAGATGTATATTTGTAAGATAGATAGATAGCATACCTAGTAAGATGTATATTTGTAAGATAGATAAATAGAATACCTAGTAAGATGTATATTTGGTATACATCAAAACATATTAAGGATGCTCTGGTTTGTGTATAATAAAGTCAATTTTCGTCAGTAAAGAAAACAAATATTCGACATTTTTATATCTGGCGGCGTCTGGTAGTTGACTGTCTTGCAAAAGGTTTCTAAATACCCCTGATGGTAACAAAGGCTTTAAAGTATCCCCAATAGGCTCAAAATCGCATCATATGCGTGAAAGGGTTAAGACAGTAAGAAAGTAGTAATATTGCTTTTCCAGATAACTGTCCAGCAATAAAGTGCTACAGTAGTTTTCGCCAATTAACGTTGAAAGTAGATATATTTAATCATGAAACTGTGTTGGTGGTGTAATGGTTTAGATGCTTATCTTCTGGGTGTGGTGTCCCGAGTTCGAATCCCGGGAGGACCATATGTTTTCATTAGTTTATTTAAGTACATTGGGGTTTGTAATGGATGATTAATGTTAAGAACGGGGGTGTTCCTTAACCCCTCCTGTACCGGCGACGTAATTTATATTTTATTCTAGCTATATTTAGACGGTGTTATGCAGTTTAAGATGGGTCTGTGGTAGTAAGAATGGTTAAGTGAGATATTTCGTAGCTTTGTTAATTGCTGGGGGCCCTTTCTTAACTGAATACAATCGTCTAATGCTCGCCTGATTAAGGTTAACCCCTTCAGACTCATATGACGCAGAGGTTGCCAGATTAGCAATAAGAAATAGAGTTCTCTCACTCTTATAATTACCTCTCCAAAATTAGTTTTCTGCCCACAGCTAACTCAAAGACAACTGCAGAGGTTGAAGTAACTAAACTAAAGGTTTCTAAATACCCCTGATGGTAACAAAGGTTTTAAAGTATCCCTAATAGGCTCAAAAATCGCGTCAGGATGTGAGAGGGTTAACTGAATACAATCGTCTAATGCTCGGCTGATTAAGGTTAAAAGGACGTCGCTGGTACAGAAGGGGTTAAATGTGTATATAGATGTATTTTAAATTCAACTAACACATTACTTTTGTTATCATTGCAGGTGGGTTTTACTTCTTCGAAGGATGGAGGGTGAGTACAAAAAAACAACAATAAAATGACTATCGTGTACCCTGACTTCTATCACTCAAAAAGAACTGGAGCAAATGGGGTGTAAATTTCCACACCTATTCCCTGGCTGACCCTTCCCATATGGTAGAAATATTTGGTAGATTACTCTAGTGGTTTGTGAGTTATAGGGGTTAATGTTCAAGCGTTTTGGGCTATTACTAAAAAAGGACTGGAGCAAATGGGTTGTAAATCTCCACACCTATTCCCTGGCTGACCCTTCCCAAATGGTAGAAATATTAGCTCGATTACTCTAGTTGTTTGTGAGTTATAGAGGTTAATGTTCAAGAGTGTTGGTCTACTAATTTGGAATAGGGTAGGTAGTGCTTTAAGGGGAGGTATTTAGTGTGTTCCCTAGACCTCCATCAAGCTTAAAATTACACCCCTAGACCCCCTTTCAAGATAAATTTGTACATTTTTCGATAGAAAAATGTCCCAGCCGAAGGCCGGTTCCTCTTAAAATTACAGGCTCGCTATCGCTCGCCAGGAAAATATCGACACCTAAATGGCACGAAAGTTCTTAAAATTGACAGAAATGGGGCGAAAGTTCTTAAACTCGTCAAACTAAAGGGGGCGAGCGTCTTAAAAATATAAAAAGCAATGAGACTAAACATGAGGGAGAAAGGGGTCCAGAAAAAAATCCCTCAAGTGGAAATCTCCCCTTAAGTAAATGTCAAGAAGTACTGGTAGTCCAGGTGAAGGTGAAGGTATTGAGGGATAAGCCTTTACAACGGCACCTCGTATCTATTATTCGAAGACTGTTGGGAGGGGAGAAAGTGTGTTAGAGAGAGGAAGCTGTTGGAGTGACTTAGTTATGTGTGTTATTAGTATGAGAGGGGAGACGGGATGTTGGAGAGAGGAAGCTGTTGGAGTGACTTAGTTATGTGTGTTATTAGTATGAGAGGGGAGACGGGATGTTGGAGAGAGGAAGCTGTTGGAGTGACTTAGTTATGTGTGTTATTAGTATGAGAGGGGAGACGGGATGTTGGAGAGAAAGGAAGCTGTTGGAGTGACTTAGTTATGTGTGTTATTAGTATGAGAGGGGAGACGGGATGTTGGAGAGAGGAAGCTGTTGGAGTGACTTAGTTATGTGTGTTATTAGTATGAGAGGGGAGAAGGGATGTTGGAGAGAGGAAGCTGTTGGAGTGACTTAGTTATGTGTGTTATTAGTATGAGAGGGGAGAAGGGATGTTGGAGAGAGGAAGCTGTTGGAGTGACTTAGTTATGTGTGTTATTAGTATGAGAGGGGAGAAGGGATGTTGGAGAGAGGAAGCTGTTGGAGTGACTTAGTTATGTGTGTTATTAGTATGAGAGGGGAGAAGGGATGTTGGAGAGAGGAAGCTGTTGGAGTGACTTAGTTATGTGTGTTATTAGTATGAGAGGGGAGAAAGTGTGTTGGAGAGAGAGGAAGCTGTTGGAGTGACTTAGTTATGTGTGTTATTAGTATGAGAGGGGAGAAGGGATGTTGGAGAGAGGAAGCTGTTGGAGTGACTTAGTTATGTGTGTTATTAGTATGAGAGGGGAGAAGGGATGTTGGAGAGAGGAAGCTGTTGGAGTGGCTTCGTTATATGTGTTATTAGTCTGTATATGGTGATGGTGAAGGTATTGAGGGATAAACCTTTGCACATCGTATCTACATTTTGAAGAGTGTTTTAATTGAGAGGGGAGAGAGTTGGAGAGAGAGAGGAAGTTGTTGGAGTGGCTTTGGCATTATTAACTACCACACATCCTTCCTAAGCTACACAAAATTGTCTAAACGTTGCTAGAATAGTATATAACAGACGTCGCAGGTATAAGGTAGATAGGGTTAACCATGCGTGAAGTTTTTTTTTTTTTTTTTTTTTTTTTTTTTTATGAGTGAAATTGTGGGTCGCTATAGCCGTTTCTTGCTTCCTGGGTAATATGCCTGAGTGGGGACTGAATCTTGGGTCTCTCTCTGTCTGTCTGTCTGTCTGTCTCCCTCTCTCTTTCTCTTTCTCTCTCTCTGTCTCTCTGTCTGTCTCTCTCTCTCTCTCTCTCTCTCTCTCTCTCTCTCTCTCTCTCCACTCGACCATTTACTATTCAACGTATCATATCTCAACCCATTTGTAACTAATTGTTCTTCTTTGCGTACACACATATAGAATTGTAAAGCTTTCAGAAGACCTTTAAGGGGAGGTCTCGACTTGAGGGATTTTTTTCTGGACCCCTTTCTCCCTCATGTATAGTTCCATTGCTTATGAGATTTTAAGACTTTCGCCCCACTAGTTTGGCGATTTTAAGACCTTTCGCCCCATTTCTGTCAATTTTAAGACCTTTTGTGCCAATTAGGTTTCGATTTTTTCCTGGCGAGCGATAGCGAGCCAGTAATTTACAAGGAACGGGACATTTTTCTGCCGAAAAATGTACAAATTTATCTTGAAAGGGGGTCTAGGGGGTGTAATCGTAAGCTTGATGGAAATATAGGGAACACACTAAAAACCTCCCCGTAATAGTCTAGGGTAATGATACAAT
>CM064504.1:11661107-11671107 GCA_032716605.1 Paralithodes platypus
GTTAGTGTTGGGTTGAGTTAGTGTTGGTTGAGTTTAGTGCTTGGTTGAGTTAGTGTGTGGATTGAGTTAGTGTTGGTTGAGTTAGTGTTGGTTGAGTTAGTGTTGGTTGAGTAGGGTTGGTTTAAGCTAGTGTT
The DNA here is from genome assembly GCA_032716605.1 of Paralithodes platypus. Taxonomy (NCBI): domain Eukaryota; kingdom Metazoa; phylum Arthropoda; class Malacostraca; order Decapoda; family Lithodidae; genus Paralithodes; species Paralithodes platypus. The sequence continues at coordinate 11,661,242 of CM064504.1, forward strand.
GTTTGAGTTAGTGATGGTTGAGTTAGTGTTGGTTAAGTTAGGTTGGTGAGTTAGTGATTGGTTTAAGTTAGTGTGGTAAGAGTGTTGGTTGAGTTAGTGTTGGTTGAGTTAGTGTTGGTTGAGTTAGTGTTGGTTGAGTTAGTGTTGGTTGAGTTAGTGTTGGTTGAGTTAGTGTTGGTTGAGTTAGTGTTGGTTAAGTTAGTGTTGGTTAAGTTAGTGTTGGTTGAGTTAGTGTTGGTTGAGTTAGTGTTGGTTGAGTTAGTGTTGGTTGAGTTAGTGTTGGTTGAGTTAGTGTTGGTTGAGTTAGTGTTGGTTGAGTTAGTTTTGGTTGAGTTAGTGTTGGTTGAGTTAGTGTTGGTTGGTTGAAATTATATACTGGTAGAGATATAATGGTTGGCAAGATGTACTGGTAGATATCTAATGGTTGAAATGGTGTGCTGGTTGAAATAGTGTACTGGTTGAAATGATGTACTGGTTGAAATAGGTTGAAAGGTGTATGAAATAGTGGGCAATGGTGTAAGGTTGTAATGGGTGAATGGTTGAAATTGGTGTACTGTTGATGTACTGATTGAAATAGTGTACTGGTTGAAATAGGGGACTGGTTGAATGATGTACTGGTTGAAATAGTGAACAGGTTGTGTACTGGTTGAAATAGTGTACTGGTTGAAATAGTGTACTGTTTGAAATAGTTGGTTGAATTGGTGTACTGGTTGAAATAGTGTACTGGTTGAAATAGTGTACTGGTTGAAATAGTGTACTGGTTGAAATAGTGTACTGGTTGAAATAGTGCACTGGTTGAAATAGTGTACTGGTTGAAATAGTGTACTGGTTGAAATAGTGTACTGGTTGAAATAGGGGTACTGGTTTGAAATAGTGTACTGGTTGATATGGTGTACTGGTTGAAGTGGTGCACTGGTTGAAATAGTGTACTGGTTGAAATAGTGTACTGGTTGAAATAGTGTACTGGTTGAAATAGTGTACTGGTTGAAATAGTGTACTGGTTGAAATAGTGTACTGGTTGAAATAGTGTACTGGTTGAAATGGTGTACTGGTTGAAATAGTGTACTGGTTGAAATAGTGTACTGGTTGAAATAGTGTACTGGTTGAAATAGTGTACTGGTTGAAATAGTGTACTGGTTGAATTGGTGTACTGGTTGAAATAGTGCACTGGTTGAAATAGTGTACTGGTTGAAATAGTGTACTGGTTGAAATAGTGTACTGGTTGAAATAGTGTACTGGTTGAAATAGTGTACTGGTTGAAATGGTGTACTGGTTGAAATGATGTACTGGTTGAAATAGTGTACTGGTTGAAATAGTGTACTGGTTGAAATAGTGTACTGGTTGAAATAGTGTACTGGTTGAAATAGTGTACTGGTTGAAATAGTGTACTGGTTGAAATAGTGTACTGGTTGAAATAGTGTACTGGTTGAAATGGTGGACTGGTTGAAATAGTGTACTGGTTGAAATAGTGTACTGGTTGAAATAGTGTACTGGTTGAAATGGCATAATGGTTGAAATAGTGTACTGGTATAAATAGTGTACTGGTTGAAATAGTGTACTGGTTGAAATAGTGTACTGGTTGAAATAGTGTACTGGTTGAAATAGTGTACTGGTTGAAATAGTGTACTGGGTGAAATAGTGTACTGGTTGAAATGGCGTACATGGTTGAAATAGTGTCCTGGTTGAAGTAGTGTACTGGTTGAAATGGCCTAATGGTTGAAATAGTGTCCTGGTTGAAGTAGTGTACTGGTTGAAATGGCCTACTGGTTGAAATAGTGTACTGGTTGAAATAGTGTACTGGTTGAAATGGTGTACTGGTTGAAATAGTGTACTGGTTGAAATAGTGTACTGGTTGTAATAGTGTACTGGTTGAAATAGTGTACTGGTTGAAATAGTGTACTGGTTGAAATAGTGTACTGGTTGAAATGGTGTACTGGTTGAAGTGGTGTACTGGTAGAAATGGCCTACTGGTTGAAATAGTGTACTGGTTGAAATAGTGTACTGGTTGAAATGGTGGACTGGTTGAAATGGTGGACTGGTTGAAATGGTGGACTGGTTGAAATAGTGTACTGGTTGAAATAGTGGACTGGTTGAAATAGTGTACTGGTTGTAATGGTGGACTGGTTGAAATAGTGTACTGGTTGAAATAGTGTACTGGTTGAAATAGTGTACTGGTTGAAATAGTGTACTGGTTGAAATAGTGTACTGGTTGAAATAGTGTACTGGTTGAAATAGTGTACTGGTTGAAATAGTGTACTGGTTGAAATAGTGTACTGGTTGAAATAGTGCACTGGTTGAAATAGTGTACTGGTTGTAATAGTGTACTGGTTGTAATAGTGCACTGGTTGAAATAGTGTACTGGTTGTAATGGTGGACTGTTGATAGTGTATGGTTGTAAATAGTGTACTGGTTGTAAATGGTGGACTGGTTGAAATGGTGGACTGGTTGAAATGGTGGACTGGTTGAAATGGTGTACTGGTTGAAATAGTGGACTGGTTGAATTGGTGTACTGGTTGAAATAGTGTACTGGTTGAAATGATGTACTGGTTGAAATAGTGTACTGGTTGTAATGGTGGACTGGTTGAAATGGTGGACTGGTTGAAATGGTGGACTGGTTGAAATGGTGGACTGGTTGAAATGGTGGACTGGTTGAAATGGTGGACTGGTTGGGTTTTCCTGGGAGATGATCAAAGGCCTAATATGCCTTACTATTGAGGGGGTCACCGTTTTTTTTTTATCTTTCTCTCCCTCCCTCTTTGGCTTGTATCCATTCGGCCCCATTCAGCCTCCTGTTTTAAGACGTTTACCCCCATCCAGGTGTCAATGTTTTCCTGGCGAGCGGTAGCGAGCCAGCATATATATATATATTTTTTGACAGCAAGCTAAATTTGTACATTTCTCGATAGAAAAATGTCTCCGGCGAAGCTGGATTTCTCCATACAATGCTGGCTCGCTACCGCTCGCCAGGAAGAAATTGACACTTGGATGGGGATAAACGTCTTAAAACAGTTGGCTGAATGGGGCCGAATGGATACAAGCTAGAGAAAGAGAGAAAAGGAGAGAAAAATGAAAAAAGCAGCCGCCTGTTTCCCATTCTATGTGTGACCTATCTCTCTATCTCTCTATCTCTATCTCTATGTGTGGCCTATCTCTCTATCTCTATCTCTATGTGTGGCCTATCTCTCTATCTCTATCTCTATGTGTGGCCTATCTCTCTATCTCTATGTGTGGCCTATCTCTATCTCTCTATCTCTATCTCTATGTGTGGCCTATCTCTCTATCTCTATCTCTATGTGTGGCCTATCTCTCTATCTCTATCTCTATGTGTGGCCTATCTCTCTATCTCTCTATCTCTATCTCTATGTGTGGCCTATCTCTCTATCTCTATCTCTATGTGTGGCCTATCTCTCTATCTCTATCTCTATGTGTGGCCTATCTCTATCTCTATGTGTGGCCTATCTCTCTGTCTTTATCTCTATGTGTGGCCTATCTCTCTATCTCTATCTCTATGTGTGGCCTATCTCTCTATCTCTATGTGTGGCCTATCTCTCTATCTCTATATGTGGCCTATCTCTCTATCTCTATGTGTGGCCTATCTCTATCTCTCTATCTCTATGTGTGGCCTATCTCTCTATCTCTATCTCTCTATCTCTATGTTTGGCCTATCTTTCTATCTCTCTATCTCTATCTCTATGTGTGGCCTATCTCTCTATCTCTCTATCTCTATGTTTGGCCTATCTTTCTATCTCTCTATCTCTATCTCTATGTGTGGCCTATCTCTCTATCTCTCTATCTGTATCTCTATGTGTGGCCTATCTCTCTATCTCTATGTGGCCTATCTCTCTATCTCTATGTGGCCTATCTCTCTATCTCTATCTCTATGTGTGGCCTATCTCTATATCTCTATCTCTCTATCTCTATCTCTATGTGTGGCCTATCTCTCTATCTCTATCTTTATGTGTGGCCTATCTCTCTATCTCTATGTGTGGCCTATCTCTATCTCTCTATCTCTGTGTGGCCTATCTCTCTATCTCTCTATCTCTATGTGTGGCCTATCTCTATCTCTATCTCTATGTGTGGCCTATCTCTCTATCTCTATCTCTATGTGTGGCCTATCTCTATCTCTATCTCTATCTCTATGTGTGGCCTATCTCTCTATCTCTATCTCTATGTGTGGCCTATCTCTATCTCTATGTGTGGCCTATCTCTCTATCTCTATCTCTATGTGTGGCCTATCTCTCTATCTCTATGTGTGGCCTATCGCTCTATCTCTATGTGTGGCCTATCTCTCTATCTCTATGTGTGGCCTATCTCTCTATCTCTATCTCTCTGTGTGGCCTATCTTTCTATCTCTATGTGTGGCCTATCTCTCTATCTCTATCTCTATGTGTGGCCTATCTCTCTATCTCTCTATCTCTATGTGTGGCCTATCTCTCTATCTCTATGTGTGGCCTATCTCTCTATCTCTATGTGTGGCCTATCTCTCTATCTCTATGTGTGGCCTATCTCTCTATCTCTATGTGTGGCCTATCTCTCTATCTCTATGTGTGGCCTATCTCTATCTCTCTATCTCTATCTCTATGTGTGGCCTATCTCTCTATCTCTATATTTATGTGTGGCCTATCTCTCTATCTCTATCTCTATGTGTGGCCTATCTCTCTATCTCTATCTCTATGTGTGGCCTATCTCTATCTCTCTATCTCTATCTCTATGTGTGGCCTATCTCTATCTCTCTATCTCTATGTGTGGCCTATCTCTCTATCTCTATCTCTATGTGTGACCTATCTCTCTATATTTATCTCTATGTGTGGCCTATCTCTCTATCTCTATCTCTATGTGTGGCCTATCTCTATCTCTATGTGTGGCCTATCTCTCTATCTGTACGGTATCTACAGTACCGGTATACTGTATGTCTAACTGTGTCTGTTGGTATCATCTCACTCTTACGTCTGTCTGTCTGTCTATGTCACTCTCAGTCTCTCTCTCTCTCTCTCTCTCTCTCTCTCTCTCTCTCTCTCTCTCTCTCTCTCTCTCTCTCTCTCTCTCTCTCTCTCTCTCTCTCTCTCAATCAGTCAATCTATGTATCTATCTTTACATCTATCTATCTATCTATCTATCTATCTATCTATCTATCTATCTATCTATCTTTCCATCAATCAATCAATCTATCTATCTATTTATCTATCGACTCACCCATCAGATAGTCGGTTGCAATGTTACCAACCAGCTTGTGCCTGCAGAAGTCCAATGCCTCCTTATAATTAGGGTCCTCAGGTACGCAGACGTCTGATGGCTGGAGAAAGACAGGTGTGTGGATCAGATGATAGGATAGGTGGATCAGGCGGAAGAATAGGTGGAAGAAGAGGTGGATCAGGTGGAAGGATAGGTGGATCAGGTGGAGGGGTATGTGATTCAGGTGGAAGGATAGGTGAATCAGGCGGAAAAAGAGGTGGATCAGGTGGAAGGATAGGTGGAAGGATAGGTGGATCAGGTGGAGGGATAAGTGGATCAAGTGGAGGAGGATAGGTGTCGGTAAGTACAGTAGGTAGGTGGGGAAGACTAGGTGTAAGTAGGTAGGTGGAAGGATAGGTGGATCAGGCGGAAGAATAGGTGGAAGAAGAGGTTGATCAGGTGGAAGGATAGGTGGATCAGGTGGAAGGATAGGTGGATCAGGTGGAAGGATAGGTGGATCAGGTGGAAGGATAGGTGGATCAGGTGGAAGGATAGATGAATCAGGTGGAAGGATAAGTGGATCAAGTGGAGGAGGATAGGTGTCGGTAAGTAAGGGGAAGACTAGGTGTAGGTAGGTAGGTAAGTGGGTAGGGAGAGATAGGTGGATCAGGTGATAGGATAGGTGGATAAGGTGGAAGGATAGGTGAATCAAGTGTCTTTGTCTAATGTCTTCATATAAAAAAATATATAATAAAAGTTGTTTATGTTGAAACCTACCTTCTGGAGACTGGGGGTGCTTCGTCGCCTATATACTGTATATTCTCATAGGAGTGAACATCATTCATCATCATCTTTATCTCCTACGCCTTGTTAGCCCCTGGGATCCCTGTGTTGGTGGTGTAATGGTGTAGATGCTTATGTTCTGGGTGTGGTGTCCCGAGTTTGAATCCCGGGAGGACCATATGCTTTCATTAGTTTATTCAAGTGCATTGGGGTTTGTAATTGATGATTGATGTTAAGAACGGGGTGTTACTTAAACCCTTGATATAGGATGGCTATGACAGAAACGCCTCCAGGCTACTTTGTCATGACATGCATCCTTTGCCCGTGCCACAATTCTTTAATATATTATCCCACTTTCTTTCCCCATACCATAGGTGATCTTCCACTACAAGCTGCTCCACTCATGTATCTATCTTGGCATTCTGTCTTCATCCATTCTTTGAACATGACCGTACCACCTCAAAGTACTTCTCTTTATCCACTCAGCCACTCCACATTCAATGCCCAGAGCTTGCTCTTCCTTTCCAAAAGACTCGTACACTTCCCTATTACTTGGCCCATCTAACCTATTCACACCAGCTGCCATTCTAAAAAAGCTCATCTCCACAGTTATCAGTTAGGAGAGATTCCTCGTCACTTGCTGTCCATGTCTCACTTCCTTACACACATGTTAGGAACAGCACACTTTTTCCTCAGTGAAATGTTCACTGCTTGACTAACCATTCTTCCTTTCAGAATACAATCAAGTTCGCATTTTATTTTCTCCCTTGCATTTTTCTCTCAGGTGGGTGAGGAGACAGCCTTCTTCTTTGCTATCCTTACCTTCCACTTAGCAGCAACTTTTGTTAGAATTAAGTCCAGACTGCCTAGTAGGGACAGCAAGGTCTGTGCAGTCTGTGTATCTATGTAACTCTCCATTTTACCATATTTGCACAGTACAGCTCCCAAATACTTGACACTTTCAACAACTTCCAATACTTCATTTCTCATTTTCATTTTACAAGTTTTCTCATGTTCTTTCTTGATTCTATATTTTGTCTTAAAGTTTATGGTTTCATGCATTCTTCACTCAAACACCATTACCTTACATTGGCCTTTAACTTCCTCTTTTCGCATACCCTGTCGAAGTCTGTGACCACTCTCTGAAGTTCTAACACGTTTTATACCAACAGGACTACATTGTCAGCATAAAAAAAAGCATGTTAAAATCTTCCGCTCTTTTCCCCTTGATTCCAGCCTAGCTCTTATACCCATTGATCCTGCCTTACATTCTCTGATCACTCCATGCATGTACCGTATATATTAAACAACCAAGGTGACATGGCACATCCCTGTCAAATTCCTACATTGACCTCAAAACTCTCACTTAAGTTATCACCTAACTCTCATATGCCATTGCTTTCCTATAAAAAGATTGTACTGCCATTACCAACTTCCCCTCCCACACCATATACTGTTAACACATCCCACAGGCCCTCCCAATCTAGGAGTGAAACGAGGAGTTATAATGGGAGAGAGGTATCCTGACCAGGATTCGAACCCACTCACCCCAGATATATATTTGAGAGTTGGGCACCGTAACCTCTGATCGGCCATGAGCCCAACCTGTCCGACATTAACATTAGATAGGAGTTATAATGTTTGCGGTTTGAATATTAGTTATAAAATAACTTGAGCGTGTGTTTCCGTACCAGTGCTTGTAGGTTAGCGTTGCATCCCTTGCTCTCCTCGGCACAAGGCAAAAATAATGTGTGTGTGTGTGTGTGTGTGTGTGTGTGTGTGTGTGTGTGTTTTTTTTTTTTTTTTTTTTTTTTTATTTATTCTAAAAAAAAAAAATGTGTGTGTGTGTGTGTATGTTTTTTGCCCTGTATGTATGTATCATTATGTATCTATATATGAGTGTGTATATGTATAGTATATGTGTGTTGTGTGTGGGTGTGGGTGCGTGCGTGTGTATGTTTTTTGCCCTATATGTATGTATCATTATGTATCTATATATGTGTGTGTATATGTATAGTATAGTGTGTTTCTTACCAGTGCCTGTAGGTTAGCGCTGCATCCTTTGCCCTCCTCTGCACAAGGCTCCAGGCACTGTTCGTCTATCTGGTCGGAGGTCTGGCACACGGAGAGAAGGTGGATTAAAAACTTCGACCCCTTGTACCGGCTACTGACTGACATAGCACAACATATATGCACAGTATTCCACTCTTTAACAATTCCAAGTACGCTCTGCTATTTATTCATCCATTTCCACGCAGGCATTCTTTGGGCATATCGCTCCAGCCACCAACCACCCAAGTAGCCGGGAAGTCCATCTTTGAAAAGCCAAATCAGCATCCCAAATAATTACAATGATCAACATACACAGCTACTAATATTTACTACGGTATATAACCCACACAAATCCTTATATACGAGTTTACAGTACAATGCACAAGGTAGAAAATCTCTCTCTCTCTCTCTCGTATCAGACGAGCGCTTTTTACTTTAATATTTATCCTTAACACTGGTCTGGCAGCTTATGAGGCAAACATTTAAAATATTTCGGTTACCTTCATTCTTCTACCATCAGTCTAGTTACCTAAACCAGTGCAAAATATTCCAGAGATGTCCCCAGACAAATGTTGATCATCGAATGTTGACTATAAAAGCTCTCGTGTGATACTGGTTTTAGCTTCATAACCCCAATCATTTACCCGTCCATTTTCACACAAGCATTCTTTGGGCACTTCGCGCCAGCCACCAACCATCCAAGTAGCGTGGAATTTGGAGGTGGGTCGCTGCTCGAGGGTGTGGACGTGGCTGAACCTATCCGTGAAGTCATCAGCCTGGTAGTCACTGTAGAGGCCACACAGACCATTCAGACCATCAGTGTGGCTAGGGTGGGCCCATACGTCCAGGCGGTAGGGGCAACTCAGTACCTGGGAGGAAAATTAACTTGAATAAAATACTCCTACAGGTAGCGCCAACGAACTCGACAAAAATATTAACCCCTTAACTTCTTATAACTCGAAATTAAGGAAAGCAATCGGGCTGACGTTTCTATCATTTGGGAGGAGTCCACAAGGAAATAGGTGTGGATATTTACAGCCTGTTTGCTCTAGTTCCTTTTGAGTTACAGAGAGGTCAGGGATCAAGAGTATTGTCAAGTTCGTCGGCGCTACCTATAGTACCAGGCAAGAGAGGTCATATATAATCCACATACAATAATAACAAGAAAGTCCCTCCCAGAAACGGCTCCCAATAAGAAGCAGTCAGTGTAGAAGATGGAAGAAAGGCAGCGGATAATGTAGACTTGCAGAAGAGAATGGGGAGATGAGAAGGGTGAATGTCGAGATAATTCATGTGTGCATGGGACGTATCTATAATATGTGGAAGGGGAACGCTACATGGCAAGGGACTGGAGTTCTCGAAAAGGGGCTCCAGTCCTGACGCTATTCTTGACTTACAGTGTGCTGGCTAAATAATCCAGAAGGGTTGATAGCCTTTGAAGTCCTATTTTACTAACTAACACTACATGGCAATTCAACAACTTCAAAATGTTGGTGAAACAATGCTAGTTTGGGAGTAAGAACATATTGGTATATTGAGCTTACTGTATATTGAGCGAGCCATGGCATAGTCAGTAGAGCGTCGGCTACTGAGCAAAGGGTCGGCGGATTGAGCCTTCACTGTCAAAATGTTATTGGTAGATGTCAAGCCCAGGCAACTTAACTTAGCGATTCGTGACAAACGCCTAATGTTCATGGCCACCCCTTCTCAGGAGTTACGTCTGGCAAGCAAAAACAAATAATACAAACAAAAGCTTACCGTGATTCTGGAAGACCCCATGAGCACAGTACATCCGTGGAACTGGAAGGCCAGGACTGGATGGTACACTCCACAATCGGGGAAGGCCACCTGGTGCACCC
>CM064504.1:11676107-11691107 GCA_032716605.1 Paralithodes platypus
AAACAAAAGCAACTTACAACAGTCGTCGATACATCCGTTAAAGACCCACTCGGTAGCAGTACAGACCAGACGCCAACAGAACCCGGGCAACTCGGACCCGTTGGCGTACATGGTGCCGTTAAATTCACAACCTGTAGGGAAAGAAGAGTGATTAAGGGGGAAGGGTTTATTTAGTGGTTTATTTGTGTATTATATAAGTTATTTATGTATTATTTAAGTGTTTAGTTTCTTCCTTAGACCTCTATGTAGCTTAGAGAAACATCCACAAGATTCCCCTTCGAGATAAATTATTATTTTTGTAATTATTATTATTTGTTTTTTATGTAATTTAATTATTATTTTGTATATAAATCCTACAGTCTGCCCTGGTAGGTATGGTTATGTATGTACTGTGCTGGTGTGGTAATGGTATGTGTACTGTAGATGTGTATGTACACTACGAGAGAGAGAGAGAGAGAGAGAGAGAGAGAGAGAGAGAGAGAGAGAGTATAAGAGTATAAGAGTAAGCTGGTTGAAGTACTGTTTGGTGTGTGTGTGTGTGTGTGTGTGTGTACTTACTCTAGTTGTACTTACTCTAGTTGTATTGCGGGAGTGAGCATGCTCGTTATTTCCCGCCTCCTATATGTGTACTGTAGGTGTTATATGTATCGTTGGAATGGCTGTGGATGTGTGTGTAGTCTGTATTTTTAGCCAATTGGCGACATCGGAAACGAAGGCTTAGGGTGGATCTGTATGGTACCATTCTCACAATAGACGGTACCGTCTCGCCCGAAGGCTTAGGTAGCCATCAGCTTAGGTGAACCATATGATACCCATCTCGCCTTGTACCATTTTTGCCAACCCCAGATGGGACGTCACAACGTCGTCCACTTATTCCAGGTACCTATTTACAGCTAGGTGAACTGAGGCTAACACATGAAAGGAGACAAGCCCAATTTGTCTCCGCCCGGCCGGGGATTGAACCCCCGACCCCTCGTGTGTGAGACGAGAGCTCTACCACTAGGCTACGGGCTGTGTGTGCGTGTGTGCGTTTGTGTGTGTCTCCACCCAAACCTCACCCATCCAACTTACATCCTTGGTCGCCTGGCTGATTGAAGTACTGTTTGGTAATGTTCCCATCGTCACACTTGAGCTGCAGACAACACTAAGATAGATAGATAGATAGATAGATAGATAGATAGATAGATAGATAGATAGATAGATAGATAGATAGATAGATAGATGGATAGATAGCACCAGAATATCAACTTACATCCTTGGTCGCCTGGCTGATTGAAGTACTGTTTGGTAATGTTGCCATCGTCACACTTGAGCTGCAGACAACAATCAGGCATGCTCTCCACCACCTCCCCATGCTCGTAGTGGTGGTACATCCCGTAGTAGCATATGTCGTGGTAGTAAGTTCGCTCGGCCGTCTCCGTTTCCTCATTCTCGGTAACTGTCAAAGGTTGTTGGGGAATAAGAAAATGGTGTTAGGGGTCGTACACATGAATGGTCTGGTGTACAGTCATTCATTCATACATACATACATACATACATATTTGTTTTCACCAACCCACCAATTCATTTACAAATAAACCTAACTAATGAAATCAACGAGAGTAATAAATACATGTGGTACTCCAAGGACTCGAACCTAGGATACTCAAACCTAAATTCCGCATAAGTTTAACCCCTTCTGTACTGACGACGTCTTTTTAATTTTATTCTAGCTATATTTAGACGATTTTGTGCAGTTTGAGAAGGATGTGTGGTAGTAAATAGGGTTAAGTGAGATAGTTCGAAGCCTGTTATTTGCTGGAGGTCCTTGTTCAACTGAATACAATAGTTTACTATTTGCTAGACAAATATTAAAAAGACGTCGCCGGTACGAAAGAGGTTAAAGCCCGTTATGTCCTAAGAGAGTGTGGTTTCAGTGTCACATCCTATATGGCTGCACTCCAGGCGACCCGGTTTTGGGCTGTGTCTATCGTCAGGTTCTTTGTTTTGAGAGTTCGGACCGAAGTACCTGATCCCACGTCTTTCTAGGTCTACCCCTACGCGCAGCTCCCTCCACGTTACAGTCCGGCATTACTCCACCCAGTTCTGATCATCCCTTCTCTCCACGTGTCCAAACCAACCAAGTCGGCTCATGTGCATCACTTCACTGGTACTACTAATACTCAGACGCCTTCTTAGTTCCTCATGGGATACCCTACCCCTGAGGTTAATTCATATTTTGTCCACAACCAACTTTACTTCTAAACTCAATTAATGAAATAAAAAAATACATGTGGCACTCCAAGGACTCGAACCTAGGATACTCACACCGAAATTCCGCGCATTTATGCATTACGCTATCAAGACAGTTATGTAATTCCACGTATCCAGCTCACCATTCTCTTCTCATTCCGTTCCATTCTATTAACATCCTCCGCTTTAGCCGGCTACGTCTCCGAGGCATAGGTCATCGTACTCCTAAAGCTGGTATCACACCAGAGCTTTTTTTTAGTCAATATTCGATAATCAACATTTGTGGAATATTTTGCACTGGTATCGGAAACTAGACTGATAGATGAATTTACGTAACCGAAATATATAAAATGTTGATCTCATAAGCTGCTAGATCAGTGTTGAGTATACATATTGAGGGAAAAAGCGCTCGTGTGATACCGGCTTAAGGGGAGATCTCCACATGAGGGATTTTTTTCTTGACCCCTTTCGCCCTCATGTTTGGCCCCATTGCTTTTGATATTATAAAACGTTTGCCCCATTAGTTTAGCGATTTTAAGAACTTTCACCCCATATTAAGACCTTTCGTGCCATTCAGGTGTCGATTTTATCCTGGCGAGCGATAGCGAGCCTGTAATTTAAGAGGAACCGGCCTTCGGCCGGGACATTTTTCTACCGAAAAATGTACAAATTTATCTTGAAAGGGACTCAAGGGGGTGTAATTTTAAGCTTGATGGAGGTCTAGGGAACAAACTAAATACCTCCCCTTAACACACAAGGCATACACCTTCCCTTTAAGGAAAAGTGGGAGTCACTTTAATAAATTGGTCGTCTACCAGCGTTGGATACAATACGCCGCACCCTCTAGTGGCGGGACCACGTACCGCAATTCCAATTTGTTCCTCCATAAAATATCTCACCCGGGGATCGAACCAGGGTCAGCAAGTTAAAAGGTTAATTGAGCTGGATTTCATTCATTTGATTGAGATAATTCCTCCCATAGCTATGTAAATTTGCCTAGTGTTACCAAACATATATTAAACAACTTTGATTGCAATCATTCCTTCTATAGATATATGAAAACACCAAGTGTGTGTTAGCAAGGACAGTCAACTCGTTTAGGCTAATCCGCAGAGTCTCAGAGTTTGTAGTTATGCAATTATAATTTTTCAAATTGTTATAGGAAACATTATTTCTTAGGCTATCTATTTCTTGATTCATCCCTTTTCCACTTTATATATTGCACATTTATTTTATATATTAACCTTTAAGCTTCTAATAATCCTAAATAATATGCCGAGACTCTGCGGATTATAGGAGTTGACAGTACATATATAATACGCTCCCCATGATACTGAAAGGGTTAATGACTACTTACTTCTAGCCCTGGCCTGAGCGGAGTGGGGGAGGATAGTTGCCACTAGAAGAAGGGGGAGTAGTAGTAGGGGGAGGAACATCTTAACTCCCTCCATGGCTGTTTCTGTAAGGGGGAGGGGGGGGGGGGGAGACAGAGGTTAATGGGGGTATGTAGATAGTGTGGTTAGTAGATTTATACATAGATTTATACATAGATTTATACATAGATTGGTGGATTACTATATATACAGTTGGTGTAATGGTTTATATGCTTCTGTTCTGGGTGTGGTGTCCCGAGTTCCAATCCCAGGAGGACCATATGCTTTCATTAGTTTATTCAAGTACAGTACATTGGCGTTTATAATTGATGATTAATGTTAAGAACGGGGTGTTACTTATATAAATGAATACATACAGTACATACCCGTGTTTACGTGTATATATATATATATACATACATATAATATATAAAAGAATACAAAAATATACCCAGATATATTACAGTTCAAATATCGGCATAAACTACCTGATCAAATATTACAGCTGTGTGTGTGTGTGAGGAGGGGCAGAGGCCAAGTGACTGAACACATGAAGGTATATCCCCATTTATATATACCCCCTGTACTGCACACCTGTTGGGCCGGTATTGTAATTAACACCTGGTATGGGGTCTAGCTGGAATTGGGGCTTTACTTCGGTTTAAGGGGGGTCACCGGCTTTTTTTTAATCTGTTTCTCCTTTTCTCTATTTCCCTGGCTTGTATCCATTCGGCCCCATTCAGCCAACTGTTTTAAGACGTTTATCCCCATTCAGGTGTCGATTTCTTCCTGGCGAGCGATAGTGAGCAAGCATTGTATGGAGAAATTCGGCTTCGCCGGAGACATTTTTCTATCGAAAAATTTACAAATTTATTATAGTCTGTATCCGTCGTCGAGGTGGCCCTCATCACATTCTCATTATTAACCTCTCAAAATCCGATTACGTTATTCATTTCTGTTTTCTGGCTATTATCAGACGATATTAATGGGAGATGGGCGCATTTATTTGTTTGTTTATTTACCTTTCTCTATATTTGTTTGTTTATTTACCTTTCTATATATTTGTTTGTTTATTTACCTTTCTATATATTTGTTTGTTTATTTACCTTTCTATATATTTGTTTGTTTATTTACCTTTCTATATATTTGTTTGTTTATTTACCTTTCTATATATTTGTTTGTTTATTTACCTTTCTATATTGTTTGTTTATTTACCTTTCTATATATTTGTTTATTTACCTTTCTATATTGTTTGTTTATTTACCTTTCTATATATTTGTTTGTTTATTTACCTTTCTATATATTTGTTTGTTTATTTACCTTTCTATATATTTGTTTGTTTATTTACCTTTCTATATTGTTTGTTTATTTACCTTTCTATATTTGTTTGTTTATTTACCTTTCTATATTGTTTGTTTATTTACCTTTCTATATATTTGTTTGTTTATTTACCTTTCTATATTGTTTGTTTATTTACCTTTCTATATTGTTTGTTTATTTACCTTTCTATATTGTTTGTTTATTTACCTTTCTATATATTTGTTTGTTTATTTACCTTTCTATATATTTGTTTGTTTATTTACCTTTCTATATATTTGTTTGTTTATTTACCTTTCTATATATTTGTTTGTTTATTTACCTTTCTATATATTTGTTTTAGTTTCCTCCGTAGACCTCCATCAAGCTTAACAATGAACACCCCCTTGGCTCCCCTTCAAGATACATTTTTACATTTTTCGATAGAAAAGTGTCCCGGCTGAAGGCCAGTTTTTCTTAAAATTCCAGGCCTGCAATCGCTCGCCAGGAAAACAATCGACTCCTAAATGGCATGAAAGGTCTTGATATCGATAAAGAAATGGGACGAAAGGTCTTTAAATCGACAAACTAATGTGGCGAACGTCATAAAATCAGAAAACTAATGGTGCTAAACAGGAGGAAGAAGGGGGGGGGGGGGGGGGCAGAAAAACAGCCCATCTCCCCTTAATTCAGATTAGGACGAGTATATGGAAGTCAGAGGGTTAATTGAGATAGGCCTTTATTTACCCTGATCATTTCCCACAGATCCTGCCTAAACTATATAAACTCGTCTATTGATAGCCAGAATAAACTGTCAAAATGCGTCATAATCTTCAAAGGGTTAATTGACCACTTGCGAGTTTCAGTCTATAAGGAAGTTGGAGCTGTAGACATCGATAATTAACAGAATTATCACCAAAATTGCGGTTGTAGTGCTAATATATATATACATAAAACCCAATTCAACATACTTTTTATCCATTAGAAACATATTATTGTATTTCTGTTTAATATCGATGTTTATGGCTCCAACTTCCTTATAGCCTGAAACTCGCAAGTGGTCAATTAACCCCTTCTGAACCAGCGACGTGCTTTTTATTTCATTTTGGCTACTATCAGACAATTATATTCAGTTTCAAAAAGGGACTCCAGCAGTATACGGGCTTCGAAATATCTCAATAGACACTTTTGACTACCACAGATCCTTCCTAAACTGTATAACATCGTTTCAAAGGGCCTCCAGCAATTAACCCTCTCCGACATATGACGCAATTTTGAGCCTATTAGGGATACTTTAAAGCCTTTGTTACCATCAGGGATATTTAGAAACCTTTAGTTTAGTTAATTCAACCTCTGCAGTTATCTTTGAGTTAGCTGTGGGCAGAACACTAATTTTGGAGAGGTAATTATAAGAGTGAGAGAACTATTTCTTATTGATAATCTGGCAACCTCTGCGTCATATGTGCGTGAAAGGGTTAACAGGCTTCGAAATATCTAACTGTCTTCGTGGTGCGATGTATAAGGTGTTGATTTTCGGTGTGAGCATCCTGGGTTCGAGTCCACGGACTGCCACATGTGTTTGTAAATTTCATTAATCGATTTTAGGAGTATTGTTGGTTGTTGGAAGGAACATAATAATAGATAATTTTGACTACCACTGATCCTTCCTAAGCTGCATAAAATCGTCTCAATATAGCTAGACTATAATATATATCAGACGTCGTGGGTACAGAAAGGGTAGAGGGGAGCTGGATTGTTTTTCTGGACCACTTTCTCCCTTGTGTTTAGCCCCATTAGTTTTGAGATTTTAAAACGTTCGGCCCATTAGTTTGGCGATTTGAACACCTTTCGCCCCATTTCGTTGTCAATTTGTATACCTTTCGTGCCATTTACCTGTCAATTTGTTCCTGGCGAGCGAAAGCGAGCCTATAATTTTAAGACGAACCGGCTTACCGAAAAAAAAATACAAATTTATCTCTCTGGGGAAGGACTAGAGTTCTCGAAAAGGGGCTCCATTTATGACGCTATACTTGACTTACATGACTTACAGTGTGCTGGCTTAATAACCCAGCCTCTAAAGTCTTATTTTAACTAACTAATCTCTCTCACACTCACACACACACTCACTCACTCTCACACTCTCTCAAACCTGTATTTATCACACACGATCTGTCCTTACACAGCTGCTACGTTTGTTGTAGCCGATCATTTGTGTCTTTGACGTGAATGAGGCTTCGAATATATTAACTGAGTGAAGCAATTGGTTCGTATTAGCATTTCAATAGCCTGGATTTGAGCCTTTATAGAGAGGGGATTGAGAGGGTGCTTAAGCTTTTGATGTTGGCTTGTTAATATTTATTTTTTGCTAGTGTGTGTGTGTGTGTGTGTGTTTGTGATAGAGTGAGTGAAAGTGAGGGTGTGTGCGTTTGTGTCTGGTGTGTAGGAGAGAAAAAATGAGTGTGTGTGTGTGATAGAATGAGTGAAAGTGAGGGTGTGTGCGTTTGTGTCTGGTGTGTAGGAGAGAAAAAATGAGTGTGTGTGTGTGATAGAATGAGTGAAAGTGAGGGTGTGTGCGTTTGTGTCTGGTGTGTAGGAGAGCACAAATTAAGTGTGTGTGTGTGTGTGTGTTTGGGATATAGTGGGAGAGAGGGAAAGTGAGGGTGTGTGCGTTTGTGTCTTGGTGTGAGAGAGAGAAAGAATAAAGTGTGTGTGTGTGTGTGTGTAATAGAGAAAGAGTGAAAGTGAGGGTGTTTGCGTTTGTGTCTTGGTGTGAGAGAGAGAAAGAATAAAGTGTGTGTGTGTGTGTGTGTGTGTAATAGAGAAAGAGTGAAAGTGAGGGTGTTTGCGTTTGTGTCTTGGTGTGAGAGAGAGAAAGAATAAAGTGTGTGTGTGTGTGTGTGTGTGTAATAGAGAAAGAGTGAAAGTGAGGGTGTGTGCGTTTGTGTCTTGGTGTGAGAGAGAACAAATATTGTGTATGTGTGTGTGGTACGTGTGCGTTTGGGGATGTGTATCTGTGTGAGAGAACAAAAAAGTGTGTATGTGTGTGATAAAAAGATGATGTGTGTGTATGTGCGAGAGAGAGAGAGAGAGAGAGAGAGAGAGAGAGAGAGAGAGAGAGAGAGAGAGAGAGAGAGAGAGAGAGTGTGTGTGTGTGTGTGAATACAACATTAGCTATTACCACATGATAAAGGACGCCACTATCGATATATTGACCGTTTCCAAAGTTAATGATTGTTTAATATTCATAAGCAATCCATTCCTTCACATCGCAAGTGGAGGAAAATTTTGCACAGATTATAATTACACGTTTAATAAACGTCAAAACGTTCTTTGAATCAACCAAAACATGCGACTGTTTTTGAGAGCCCAATGTATCTCTATAATTGTATTGATACACATGAGTTGTTATGTCTTTCTCTCCCTCTCTCTTTGGCTTGTATCCATTCGGCCCCATGCAGCCTACTGTTTTAAGATGTTAACCCCATTCAAGTGTCAATATTTTTCTGGCGAGCGGTAGCGAGCCAGCATATATATATTTGTGTATTGACAGCAAGCTAAATTTGTAAATTTTTCGATAGAAAAATGTTTCCGGCGAAGCCGGATTTCTCCATACAATGCTGGCTCGCTATCGCTCGCCAGGAAGAAATCGACACCTGAATGGGGATAAAAGTCTTTAAACAGTTGGCTGAATGGGGCCGAATGGATACAAGCCAGGGAAAGAGAGAAAAGGAGAGAAAGAGAAAAATAAAACCGGTGACTCCCCCTTAATGTTAATTTGATAGACTGCTTCGTAGCTTTGAAGGGAATGGATGATATGGTGGTATGTTAATTATGTGTTTTGATGCTAGAGAGAGAGAGAGATTACAGATGACACTCTTTAACCCTTTCACTATACAATAACTCATTTCTTCTGGCTGTGTGTAGACGATTTTCATACATTTAAAAATCACAATTCAAATTCGAAAGAGTAAGTGAACTTTTACACCTCTGTTCCATAGATAGTCTTTCAAAACTGTGTAAATTCGTCTATTAGCTAGAATAATAATACAAAATAATAAATAATAAATATAACAGATAATTATAAGTAATGTATAATAGTGTATAATACTACTACTAATAATTATAATAAATAATATATACTAAATAATACTAATCTATCTATCTATCTATCTATTTACTCTTTTTCCATCTTTTTTTTCCCTTTTTTTTTTTTTTTTTTTGGTTAATTTATTACTCTGATCAATATTCGACGGCCTAAATTAATATGGACATTGGACAACAAATCACGCCATTAGTCCAAAGAGCAAATGTTGGGTATAATTTAGAGGGAAAGTTACAGCCATCATTATTAACTTTCAACTTTCTGCGTATCTATTTCAGTCAGATTAGTTCGTTAATATTTTGTGTTAGCTCCAGGCCAAGGTCATGTGAATGTTGAGTATTTATGCTTTTTGTAATGGCACCACCTGTTATGTGTTTGCATACATATATATATATATATATGGGAGGGTGAATTAGGTACAGTACAGTACGTGTACAATAAGATAGTGCAGGGTTTGAAACAGGTACGTTTTCGAATTTCTTTCCAAGTAAACGTTAAAAGGTTCGAAAAGGCCAAAAACTAGGTTGTTGGAATTAAGTTCGAAATGTTCTAGTTTGAATTAGGTTCGAAAAATGCGAATTGGAGTTATGTTCGAAAATATCCCCTTCTCACTCTCACTCTCTTTCTCTCCCCCACACTCACACACACTCTCTCTCTTCACGTCACAGCTGCCATATATCGTCCTTTATAGAAGCTCAGTGACGCCCTATCTCTCATATTAACTAGGCACATCCATCCTCCATAACGTATTGCGCTCTTTAGTTCATGTCCTCATTTCTCCTTCTTTCCATTAGTTTGGTGTTGTATTTATTTCTATTTATCTATATACTCAGGCCCAATCCCCACTTTTCCATTTTTTTTTTTTTTTTGGGGGGGGACTCAAGACAGAGCCCGAATAGGGACCACACAACAGAAAACAATGCACACCCAAAAACAAAATACACATTCACACACATCTAGGTCATCCAGGAGAAGACCCAGAGACTAGGGTCACCAAGGTCCCTCCAGCACTCCCCCGGCCCTCGACCACCCGGAGAGGTTCCGATCTCAGCAGGCAGACATGTAGCAGAGCCGAAACCACAATTATATTATATTATATTTTGTGTGTATTTATTTATTTTTAAGGAGAGGCTTTAGTTTGCTCCTTAGACCTCCATCAAGCTTAGAAAAATACCCTGAAGTCCCTCCTTCCAGAGAAATTTTTGCATTTTTCGGTAGAAAAATGCTCCGACCTTAGGCTGTTTCCTCCTAAACTGCAGGCTTGCTATCGCTCGCCAGGGAAAAATCGACCCCTAAGTGGCACAAAAGGTCTTAGAGTCGCGTAACAGGTTGGGCGAATGCCTTTTAATTTCAAAACCAGTGGGGTAAAACATGAGGGAGAAGGGGGTCCCGAAAGCTCCCTCTTAACTATAATCTATTCATTGCTTGTAGGCGAGAAATCATAACCTTTGTCCTCTGGAACTCAAAAACGACTAGAGTAATCGAGCTAATATTTCTACTATTTGGGAAAAGTCGGTCAAGGAATAGATGTGGAAATTTACAGCCAATTTATTCTAGCCCTTTTTGAGTTACAGAGGATAGAGGTCATGATTTATCGCCTACTTACAGCGAATAGACTATAGGCACATCCACCCATGCTAACGTATTGGGGTATTTAGTTTATGTATTGATTGCTGCTTCGGTCTTTAGGAGTGACATTGAAAAGAAGTAGCTCTTTTCAATGTCAACTACATCCTTTTTTAAGAGGATGATTTTAGTTTGCTCCCTAGACCTCCATCAAGCTAACAATATACCCTCAAATCCCCCCTTCCATATGAATTTATGCATTTTTTGGTAGAAAAATACATCGGGCGAAGGCTGGTTCCTTTTCAAACCGCAGGTTCGCTGTCGCTTGTCGGGAAAAAAAATCAACACCTGAATGGCACAAAAGGTCTTAGAATTGGGGCGAATGTCTTAAAATCTCAAACCTTAAGGGGCTAAACATGAGAGAGAAGGGGGTCTATAAAAACCCCTCTTAACCCCTTCTATACCGGTGATGTACTTTTCATTATATTCTGGCAACTGTTAGATGATTTTATTAGCTTTATGAAGGACCTCTGACCATTATTAAGCTCGGGTCACACATACACGTTCTAACGTCCCGTCCGTCCCCGACCAAGACAATAACTTCTGTGTGTGTCCGTGTATGTCCCGTGGGTGTCCTGGCATAACACGTTTTCTGGCAGTTGCCCCGACCCCACACGGTCCATTTTATGCATGCATAAAAAGGACGCCGCCTAGGCACGGCGAATTAAGAGGTCGGGGCCGGACGGGAGCTCAGGACGGGTATGTGTGAACCGAGCTTTAGGCTACACACTATCTCAACCAAACCCGTTTAACTACCACATATCCTTCCTAAGCTGCGTAATATCGCCAAAATATAGCTAGAATAGAATATAACACACATCGCTGGTACTCAAAGGGTTTCCCAGGCACACGTCCTATCTCCGTAGAGTATTGGGGTCTTTCGTTCTTGTCCTGATTTCTGTTCTTTTAACCCTTTTTGTACCGGCGACGTCCTTTTAACCCTTTTTGTACCGGCGACGTCCTTTTAAACTATATTCTGGCTCCTTTTAGACCATTTTATTCAGTTTAAAAAGGGCCTCTGAGAGTTAGCAGGCTTCGAACTATCTCACTCAAACCTTTTTACTGCTTCAGATCCTTCTTAAGCTGCACCCAATTGTCTAAATATAGCTAGAATAAAATGTATAAAGGGGGTGTAAAGTTGGGGTGAAATGTTCTTTTTAAGGGGATGATTTTTATAGTTTGCTCACTAGGGGTGGGGGTGGGGCTGAGGGGGGGGGGGGGTAGAGGAACGCGTTTGCTCCCGAGACCTCCATCAAGCTATTTTTTTGTTTAAATACCCCCCAAAGACCCCCTTTCGAGATTGTGCATTTTTCGTCCTATAAATATTGTCTACCGAAAAATATATACAAATTATTTTCGGAAGTAAGTTTTTGGGGTCAGAGAGGTCTCTGGAGCAAACTAATTCCCCCCCCCCCCCCCCCCCCCCCTCCCTTCAACTAGGCACATTCATCTTCGTAATGTATATTGGGGTATTTAGTTCATGTCGTGTTTGGTGACTAGGTCTTTAGAAATTCGTTCTATTTTGTGTTTTACTCAAAGTCAGGTCAAGTGATTGTTGGGTATTTATTAGTTATGCCTTATTGATGGCACCATCTGTTATGTGTTTGCATGTTTAAGTATTTTTGTTTTTGTTTTTTAGTTTGTTCCCTAGGCCTCTATCAAGCTTATACTGTAAAGACACCCCAATAACTCTTTTCATTTTGGGCTTAGTAAAAGAGCTAATCAAATTTCTCCACTGCCAGCTCAATTATAAGTGTGTAATTATAGATGTGCGTTTAACTAAGACATTTAATTAGAGAACTGATTAAAATCGTCTACTAGCTACCAGCGTATAATGCAAAGGATGTCATCGGTACTGAATGGGTTAAAGGCGATGTCAGACGAGCGTATTTTCCGACAATAGTATATGAGCAAGTTGTTTTCTCACAATATTTTTGGACTCTTTTGTATTTGAATCAGCAACTGGATTAACTATATTTAATGTTAGGTGGCTGAAATCTGACAAACTTTAAATTTTGTAGCTGGTAAACTACAATTGCCCGAAGAAAATTGACGGAAAATAAGCTCGAGTGACACCGGCTTTAGGCAAGAGCAATTTTCTACTGTACCGCCGATGTCATACAAGCCTTTTTTCTGGCAATATCTTGGAGCAACTGTTGTCTGATAAAGCAATATTATACTATTTATAGAAAGCAAGCGCCATCCACAAATCAATTCAGATAGTTATAATTGCCAGAAAGACATAAGGGGTCCTGGGATTTTTTTTTATAAGGAACTGTACAGTAGGCCCACGGTAAAGCCAATCCCTATCGATTTACATTGGTAACCCCCCCCCCCCCATGAGAATTAACACTATCTGATCCGACGTCTTGGGGGTTATGTTATTTTGTGTCATTATTATTGAGGATTTTGCTTGCTTCTGTCATTTTGCTTGCTTCTGTCATTTTGCTTGCTTCTGTCATTTTGCTTGCTTCTGTCATTTTGCTTGCTTCTGTCATTTTGCTTGCTTCTGTCATTTTCGAGCAATGCATTTGAGTTTGTCCCCTAGGTTACCAAAAACGCCTTTCCAAACTTCCTTCAAAGTAAAAAATGCCCACCCAGACCCCCTCCAAACTAAATTTGTACATTATTCTTTGGATAGGACAAATGTCCTGGCCGAAGGCCGATTTCATGTATGTTACAACTTTGCTATCGCTTGGCCAGAAAAGAAAAAAAAATACTTGAATCGTCTTATTATCGCCAATTGTTGGGGTGAAATGGCTTAAAATCTCCCAAGTAGTGACGTGTAACAGGGTAGGTCCAAAAAGACCCCCATCGTACCAAATAAGGTTAACCGATCATGTTTCTAAGGCAAAAGTTATTGCACACAGTGGTGTCACACGATCTCTTTTTCCGTTAATATTTACGGGCAATTGTAGTCTAGCATCTTCAAAATTAAGGTTTTATGAACATTTTGCTACCTAACATGATCTACCTTCAGTCTAGTTTCCGATTCCAATGTGAAAGAGCCTCAACATATTACGAGAAAAAACTTGCTCGTTGAATATTGCCGGAATAATCACTCGTGTGGTACCGCCCCAACATCTCTATAATTATATTCTTGTTACTATTTGACGATTTTATTGAGCTTAAAAAGGGCCTCTATCAACTAACAGGCTTCGAACTATCTCGCTTAACCCTTTATACTGCCATAGATCCTTCTTAAATTGCACAAAATCGTCTAAATATAGCTAGAATAAAAATATACAGAAGTCGCCGGTACAGAAGGGGTTAATACACAGATTATATACAGATTATACGTCAATTTCATTCAAGCGAGGCGAGAGTCCAACAACTCTCTGAAGTTATCCCTAGCTATGCCTAACACACACGCACACACACTCATTTTCGTCTCTCTCTCTCTCTCTTTCTTGAGAAAATAGACGGAAGGTTGGTGTTCCATTGTTTCATTATTCCTGCGAGTTCTACTGCATAATTTGATCACACGTATTTATGATTTAATTTCCCTAAATCTAAATCTAAGTATATACAGTATATATACAATTAATGACATGATGTAAACACTGGCTTCCTTTAAAGGAATACAAGAAAATACACTCATAAATAGGATGTTATTATATTTATTATGCAAAATACACTCATAAATAGGATGTTATTATATTTATTATGCAAAATACACTCATAAATAGGATGTTATTATATTTATTATGCAAAAGACACTCATAAATAGGATGTTATTATATTTATTATGCAAAATACACTCATAAATAGGATGTTATTATATTTATTATGCAAAAGACACTCATAAATAGGGTGTTATTATATTTATTAAGCAAAATACACTCTTAAATAGGATGTTATTATATTTATTATGCAAAAGACACTCATAAATAGGATGTTATTATATTATTATTATGCAAAAGACACTCATAAATAGGATGTTATTATATTTATTATGCAAAATACACTCATAAATAGGATGTTATTATATTTATTATGCAAAAGACACTCATAAATAGGATGTTATTATATTTATTATGCAAAAGACACTCATAAATAGGATGTTATTATATTTATTATGCAAAAGACACTCATAAATAGGATGTTATTATATTTATTATGCAAAATACACTCATAAATAGGATGTTATTATATTATTATGCAAAAGACACTCATAAATAGGATGTTATTATATTTATTATGCAAAAGACACTCATAAATAGGATGTTATTATATTTATTATGCAAAATACACTCATAAATAGGATGTTATTATATTTATTATGCAAAAGACACTCATAAATAGGATGTTATTATATTTATTATGCAAAAGACACTCATAAATAGGATGTTATTATATTTATTATGCAAA
>CM064504.1:11696107-11748872 GCA_032716605.1 Paralithodes platypus
ATAAATTACATTATATAGTAGTAGGTCCTCGAATTCATATAAGTGACTGTACAAAAACAAATAATAATGATTATATATATATATATATATATATATATATATATATATATATATATATATATATGGACTTACAGCAGTCATCGATACAGCCCGTGAAGACCCACTCACTGTCCTGGCATACCAACCTCCAACAGAACCCGGGCAGTTCCGTACCCTGGGCGTACATGTGACCATCAAACTCACAGCCTGGGGGTGATAGTACGTACACAGATTAGGTATACACGTCGAGATATAAAGTACGCACACATACACCCCAGCTTCCAACAAAACCCGGTCAGCTCCTTACCCTGGCCGTACATGTGATCATACGTGCACATATTAGGTATGCTTTCAACAGAACCCGGGCAGCTCCTTACCCTGGCTTTTCATTCCTTACGTTCAACAATTTGTTGAAGTCCTCCCTCCATCTCTCGACTCTCTCTTGCTTCTTGGCTAGCACTTGCCCATTCTTATCTTTCACACCATTACTAGTTCCCTTGCTACCCTCCCTAACTTTCTTGACCTCTTTCCAGAACATTTTCTTACACTCCCTCCACTATACACTTAAATTCCTTCCAAATTCCTCATCTACTCTTCTTATAATTTCCTTCACCACTCTCTTTTTCTCTAAGTACCTTTCCATTTTGTCTCTCCAAATCTTCATTCCCTCTCTACTACCTAACCACTCTCTATATGCTTTCTTATCTTCAACAGCTAGTTTTACCTCTTCTGTCCACTATGCTGTACCCTTCACTCCCCTCCCTCTTCTCCTAACTCTACATACCTCCTCACATGCTGCATACATCTCTTCCTTAAACACTTTTGCTCACCTCATCCACTTCCTCCATACCCTCCAAGTCAAACCTACCCAATCGTCTTTCTACTGTTCCCTTGAACTCTTCCCTGAATTCCTCCTTCTGTAAACTGTCCACCCTCTTCACCACTCCACCTCCCTCCTGCCCTACTCTAGCTTTTTTCACCCACTTCGTCTGTATCCTAATTTTAGCTACTACTACATCTAGCACAAAATTCTTCATTTGTTCATCCACGCATATATAAATCAATCAGTGCCTTTCGTTCCACTGGCTCTCTCTCCCTCCTCCACAAGTGCACTGCCTTATCCATCTATCTCTGACGGTATATCCCACCCTCCCATCTACTTTACTATCACCCACCTTCCCATTCATATCCCCAATCAGACATATTGTTTTACTCTTACCAAACTTATCCAGGCACACCTCAACATTCACCCTCAGCATACACACACACAACCACCCACTTTTGTATTCCCACATTTATTCTCACCCACACAATTCTTGCATCCACATAACCATACCACATGCTCCTTCCACTTTTTGGTTACAAACAAACACACAACTTCTTTCGCTCTCTCATTCTCATTCACTCCAGCACACACACCTATTTCATATTCCCATTCTGTCACATATATACTCTTCCATTTGATCTCAGTCATTCCGCATACATCCAGCCTGGCATTCGTTAACTCTTGTGTCATCATTCAAGCCTCTTACATGCCATGTTGCAATCCTTAAGCAGTCCTCGTCCGAGGCCGTTTGTTGCTGTAGGATTTTTTCCGGGTGGAGAGTTGCAGGCCCAACCGACCCAACCTCTTTAGTTGCCTTGTACGACACGCAGGAGGCATGTGAGGCATATTTTGACTCCTTACCCCCATGGGGAGGGGGGGGGGGGGATCCCCTTCTGGTATCCCTTAATACTACTCACATCCATGGTCGCCCGGCTGGTTGTAGTATTGTTTGGTGATATTCCCGTGTTCACATCTGAGCTGCAGACAACACTCCGGCATACTTTCCACCACATGGTCGTGTTCGTACCAGTCGTTGTTCCCGTATCCACAACCCTCGTAGTAGTATGTCCGGCTGGCTTCTTCATCATCATCAGCACCCTTGGCTTCACTCTTGGCTTCCTTTACTTCACTTTTGGCTTCTTTTACTTCACTCTTGGCTTCCTTGGTTTCACTCTTGGCTTTTACTTCACTCCTGGCTTCAGTTTTGGCTTCCTTGACTTCACTCTTGGCTTCCTTAGCTTCAGAGATGGAGGATTTTAGTTTGGCTGCAAGATTAAATGGAGATTTTTGTTTATTGTTATTATTATAATTATTATTATTGTTATAATTATTAGTATTGGTAATATTATTAGTAGTATTGTTATTATTATTATTATTATTATTATTATTATTATTATAATTATTATTGTAATTGTTATTGGTATTATTATTATTACTATAAATTATAGCTATAACGTGTTCCAAGTAGGCAAGCCAGAACTTGTGACCCTTAACCTCTGTAGCTCAAAAATGGCTGGAACAAGGAACAAATGGGCTATACATTTCCACACCTATTCACTGGCTTACCCTTCCCAAATGGTAGAGATACTAACTCGATTTGATTACTCTAGAAGTTTGCGAGTTATAAAGGTTAATGTCCAAGAGCTTTGGCCTACTCCTTTGGAACAGGGTATACCATTAATAGGACATCACCCGCACTCAAAGGGTTAATATTCAAGAGTTTTGGCCTACTTATTTGGAACAGGGCATATACCATTACAAGGATGTCACCCGCACTCAAAGGGTTAATATTCAAGAGTTTTGGCCTACTCATTTGGAACAGGGTATACCATTAAAAGGACGACACCCGCACTAAAAGGGTTAATATGCAAGAGTTTTGGCCTACTTATTTGGAACAGGGTATACCATTAAAAGGATGTCACCCGCACTAAAAGGGTTAATATTCAAGAGTTTTGGCCTACTTATTTGGAACAGGGCATATACCATTACAAGGATGTCACCCGCACTAAAAGGGTTAATATTCAAGAGTTTTGGCCTACTTATTTGGAACAGGGCATATACCATTACAAGGATGTCACCCGCACTCAAAGGGTTAATATTCAAGAGTAAATGGTAAATGCGATCTCAATAAACCCTCTGGTCCTTCGGAAACTGCATAAAATCGTCTAACTTTAGCCAGAATGAAAGGTTAAAAGACGTCATACTTATTTGGAACAGGATATAATCTAATTTATTTAATTCACTCCCAACACCAAACACCTCCCAATGAAATTAATATAAGCATGTGATCATCCCGGGATTCGAACCTGGGTTAGTATAATTTACCAGAACGTCCCGGACTTCCCATATTGACTAATTCCTTGAACGTGACGATCATCTTCCCGGGATTCGAACCTGGGTTAGTAAAATTTACCAGAACGTCCCGGACTTCCCATATTGACTAATTCCTTGAACGTGACGATAGTGCGTTTGTTATACTGTATGTGCGATTAGTTTGCTTGGGAACCAGATTAACTTGCTCATGTAGTGATGTACACCCTATGTGGTGGATTGTGTTATTTTATTAAGCGTTATTTCCACAGATTTTGATAAGTGCTTTTGTTTTTTATCTTGTGTCGTCCCAGTTTTGATAAGTGCTTTTGTTTTTATCTTGTGTCGTCCCAGTTTTGATAAGTGCTTTTGTTTTTATCTTGTGTCGTCCCAGTTTTGATAAGTGCTTTTGTTTTTATCTTGTGTCGTCCCAGTTTTGATAAGTTCTTTTGTTTTTATCTTGTGTCGTCCCAGTTTCGGTTTGTTATTTGGCAAGTATTTACAATTGAATGACCACATACAGATCTTAACCCCTTCCGTACCGACGGCGTCCTTTTAACTTATTCTGGCTGCTATTAGACGATTTTATTCAGTTTAAAAAGGACCTAGAGCAATTAACAAGCTTCGAACTATCTCACTTAACCCTTTCTACTACCTCTGATCCTTCTTAAGAGGAGGTATTTAGTTTGTTCCCTAGACCTCCATCAAGATTAAAATTACACCCCCTTGAGTCCCTTTCAAGATAAATTTGTACATTTTTCGGTAGAAAAATTTCCCGGCCAAAGGCCGGTTCCTCTTAAATTACAGACTCGCTATCGCTCGCCAGGATAAAATCGACACCTGAATTGCACGAAAGGTCTTAATATGGGGTGAAAGTTCTTAAAATCGCTAAACTAATGGGGCAAACGTTTTATAATATCAAAAGCAATGGGGCTAAACATGAGGGAGAAAGGGGTCAAGAAAAAAATCCCTCAAGTGGAGACCTCCCCTTAAACTACACAAAATCGTGTAAATATAGCTAGGATAAAATATTTTAAGACGCCGCCGGTACAGAAGGGGTTAACCATTCTAACCATTACACCATCATATACCATTCGCCTTGAGGACTGTAGCCGACTGGGTGAGGAGGGGACACACGACCAGAACCAACCATAGCAGGAGATAGTTTGTAGCCCTTTAATGGTTAGAGGTCCTTCCTAAGCTTAATAATGTAATCATGGAATCGCTGCCAGACTATAATGAAAAGGACATCGCTGGTACAGTATGGGTTAACCCCTTCGGTACCAGCGACGTCCTTTTCACTATATTCTGGCATTTATTAGACGATTTTGTTCAGATTATGTAGGACCTCATCACATAGCTTACCATTCGCCTTGAGGACCGTAGCCGACTGGGTGAGGAGGGGACACAGGACCAGAACCAACAGTAGCAGGAGGAAGGGGAGGGCTGCCCGAATACCCCCCACCCCCACCCTGCTGGCACCTGGCTGGCTTCCTGGCATCCACACGAGCTCTGGGGAGGGGCGGAGACAGGCGTGGAGAGAGAGGGGGCCGAACGTCTTAAAATCTCAAAAACTAATGGGGCTATGCATGAAGGAGAAGGGGTAAAAAAAAACTAATGGGCCTTGACATGAGGGAGAAGGGGGTAAACAACTAATGGGGCTAAACATGAGAGAGAAAGGGGTAAACAACTGATGTGGTGAGGGAGAAGGGGTAAAAATCTAATACGGCTCAACGTGAGGGAGAAAGGGGTAAACAACTAATGGGGCTAAACATGAGGGAGAAGGGGATAAAAACCAGCATAGTATGGAAGATATAGCAATATATAATATAATACTATTAACGTTATAGGAGACAATTTAATATCACAAATATTTTAATATGACATACATTTACAAAGCAATTCAAATTATTATATCACTGTAGTCTGTTTTATTCCGACTGACGTTGCCATCAAGATTTCTCCGTTATTTTGAAAATGTTGTAGTGAAAGATGGTGCTAATTGTATAAAGATGGTGCTAATTGTATATAGATGGTGCTAATTGTATATAGATGGTGCTAATTGTATAAACTTGGTCTTAATATGAGGCAGAGACATAGGGGTTTAATATGAGGCAGAGACATAGGGGTTTAATATGAGGCAGAGACATAGGGGTTTAATATGAGGCAGAGACATAGGGGTTTAATATGAGGCAGAGACATAGGGGTTTAATATGAGGCAGAGACATAGGGGTTAATATGAGGCAGAGACATAGGGGTTTAATATGAGGCAGAGACATAGGGGTTTAATATGAGGCAGAGACATAGGGGTTTAATATGAGGCAGAGACATAGGGGTTTAATATGAGGCAGAGACATAGGGTTTAATATGAGACAGAGACATAGGGGTTTAATATGAGGCAGAGACATAGGGGTTTAATATGAGGCAGAGACATAGGGGTTTAATATGAGGCAGAGACATAGGGGTTTAATATGAGGCAGAGACATAGGGGTTTAATATGAGGCAGAGACATAGGGGTTTCATATTTGTTTATTAACTATAGAAATATTAGTTGCTAAGGGATTCAATTTACCGTCAGCTGAAATAATACCGACTATAGAAACTAGAGTATGCTATAGACTTGTTCAATTTGGTAAAACATTAAAATATACTTTTAATGCGCTTACCAATCCCAAATATACTGAATGAAGTTATAGTGGTGTGAACACTGTGGTGGAGAGATGAGAGGAGGTGCGTGGCTGTGTGTGGGACTAACTGATGTACAGTATATATATAGCCTTGAAACACACACACACACACACACACACACACACACACAGACACACACACAATGCCCTGATATTCAAATCAAAGAAGGATAGATGATGTGGACATTATTTTCATATATACACATACACATAGATATTATCCCCCCCTCCCCCCACACACACACACACTCTCACTCTCACACACACACACACACACACTCTCACTCACACACACACACACACACACTCTCTCTGTCTCTCTCTCATACACACACACACACACACACACACACAAACACATGTACCTGTTGCCCTGATATTCAAATCAAAGAAGGATAAATGATGTGGACATAATTTTCACAGATACACATACACCCCCCACCCCCACACACACAGTCACTCATTCTCTCTCTCTCTCTCTCTCTCTCTCTCTCTCTCTCTCTCTCTCTCTCTCTCTCTCTCTCTCTCTCTCTCTCTCTCTCTCTCTCTCACACACACATACACACCTGTTGCTCTGGTATTCAAATCAACGAAGGATACTCATGATGTGGACATATTTTTGCCTTTTGAGCTCTGATCTGTGTTGTTGTTGTTGGCATTGTTGTTGTTGTTGTTGTTGTTGTTGTTGTTGGCATTGTTGTTGTTGTTGTTTTTAAATTATTGCTGTTATTGTTGTTAATGTTGTGGGTGTTGGCGATGGGAATTTAAAGGTTAATACAGTTTTGGGTTGCGGGAATATTTGTTTGTACTCTATTTGTTTTTGTTTTTATTTGGAGGATATTTTACTCTCTTCGTAGCTCATTTCTCGATAACAAAAGGAAGCTTATGAAACTCCTATGTCTCTGTATCACATAATTGCCATTTTATCGTAATTAACAACACATTTGGCTATAAACACGTTGTAACAGCTGAGTAATTGAGATGGGAACAATCCATTTTCTCGCCATCTTTAATAACATAGATTATAGGAACTGAACTGAAATTTAACGTGTGTATTAACCCTTTCATGCCCCCCGGGGGTTGCCGTTTAGTATTCAGAAGTAGAATCCTCTTAATCTGCAGAGGTTGAAGTAACTAATATAAAGGTTTCTATACACCCCGACCACGACGGCTTGTTTTGTCTATCATTAGACAATTATATGCAGTTGAGGAAGGAACTCTGGGGATCCAAGGGATCGAAACCAACTCAAATATACCTCTGACTCCCACAGAACCTTCCTAAGCTGAATAAAATCGTCTAAATATACTGCTAAGACGCGTCAAAACTTCAAGGGGTTGAGGGGAGGTTTATTATTTGTTTGCTCGACCCCCTTCTCCCTCACGTTTAGCCTCATTAATTTTGAGATGTTAAGACGTTGGTTCCATTAGTATGGCGACTTTAAGATCTGTCGTGTCATTTAGGTGTCGATTTCTTCCTGGCGAACGATAGCGAGCGTGTCATTTAGGAGGAATCGGCCTTTGGCGAGGACATATTTTTACCCAAAAATATACGATACAAATTTAGCTCGAAAGGGGGTCGAGGGAGGAAACTAAAGAACATAATAAATTGATAAATATATGAACAATTACTGTATATATGAACAATTACTGTATATATGAACAATTACTGTATATATGAACAATTACTGTATATATGAACAATTACTGTATATATGAACAATTACTGTATATATGAACAATTACTGTATATATGAACAATTACTGTATATATGAACAATTACTGTATATATGAACAATTACTGTATATATGAACAATTACTGTATATATGAACAATTACTGTATATATGAACAATTACTGTATATATGAACAATTACTGTATATATGAACAATTACTGTATATATGAACAATTACTTTATATATGAACAATTACTGTATATACAAATATCCCCTTAGCCATTATAGGGAAGACCACTCACAGTGTCCTGAATATTGGGAGGCAGAAAATGATCCCCACACGACGAAAACGGGTTCATGTAGGAGGGGAACTAAACATAAACAAATGAGGCTATATCTCTGGAACTAAACATAAACAAATGAGGCTATATCTCTGGAACTAAACATAAACAAATGAGGCTATATCTCTGGAACTAAACATAAACAAATGAGGCTATATCTCTGGAACTAAACATAAACAAATGAGGCTATATCTCTGGAACTAAACATAAACAAATGAGGCTATATCTCTGGAACTAAACATAAACAAATGAGGCTATTTCACTTGAACTAGGGTTGAAATAATGAGGCTATATCGCTTGAATTAGACTTGAAATAATGAGGGTAATATCGCTTGAACTACACTTGAATAAATAGAGGCCGTTTCGCTTTAACTAGACTTGACAAAATGAGGCTATATCTCTTGAACTTGAACTTTAATAGCTTGGCATGCAGATACATTAATCTCTTCTTAATCAAATTGGTCTTTGATCATTAGTTTTGTGAAATATTGAAGAGCCTAATAAGCGTTCATGAATAGGATATGTAAATGATAGCTATGCATATGTAGGTGCGTCGAATTTATCTATCTATCTATTGCCGGAAGCCTTACTCCCCTTTATGAGGGTGGCCATACACAAAATACCCCCAAGCGGACCTATCCCCTGTGAGAAGTACAACCCGTGTTGTTATATTTAAGGACTTACTGTCGCGCTAATAAGTCATGTTTCAGCTGTCATTACGTTTGGCTAGCTCTGTGCTGTATTAATGTCTGTCAGATGTTGAATAGGGTGGCTAAGTGTAGGAACATGTTTGTATATTTCACTCGATATGAAGAAATGAAGCTTAGATATTGCGGATACCAATTATTGATCAAAACATACTGGGTGCTAAGACATCACTTATTAGCGCGACTGTACTGGATTGACCACTCAATGTTGGTCCATCTGACTCGGAGGCCTTATATGTATCTTATAGCACTATTTGTCTTCAGTAGTGTGCAGCTAGTCTAATTAATTCCTCTCCTCGTAACTAATGGGTCCTTAATCATTACCGTAGTGTTTTGGATTGTCTAAACTCTAAAGCGCCCTATAAACGTACATGAATAGGATGTAAATTACAGCTATCCATATGGAAATCCAGCGAATTCACTTTTTGTTATTTATGTTTTTTTTTTATCGCTCCCTAGAATAGCATCAGCATTAACAAATTAACCCTCAAGACCTCCCTTCGAAATGTATTTGTACATAATTTTCTGTAGAGAAATGTCTCAGCCAAACGCCTGTTCCTCCTATATTGTAGGCTCGCTGTCGCTCGCCAGGAAGTAATCGACACCTAAATGGGCTCGAAAGGTCTTAAAATTGACAAAGAAAGGGGCGCGAAAGATCTTAAAATAGCCAAATTAATGTGGGTAAACACGAGGGAGAAAGGGGTCCAGCGAAAACACACTCCTTTAATGCCTCAGATATATATGTAAATGGGGAACATAGACTTGTAAACAATGAGGCTAAGCATGAGGGAGAAGAGGGTCCAGAAAAACACACACCACCTTAAAGCCTCAGATTTATATAGATAGGGAACACAGACTTATACAAATGGGGCTAATGGGGCTAAACATAAGGGAGAAGGGGGTCCAGAAAAACACACACCACCTTAAAGCCTCAGATTTATATAGATAGGGAACACAGACTTATACAAATGGGGCTAATGGGGCTAAACATAAGGGAGAAGGGGGTCCAGAAAAACACACACACTCCTTTAATGCCTCAGATATATGTATATAGGGAACTAGGCTTAAACAAATGAGGCTATATCGCTTGGCACCCTAATGAATTCCTCTCTTCTTAACTAATTGGTCCTTAATCAATGGTGTATTTTCTAAAGCGCCTTATAAACGTACATGCATAGGATATAAATTACCGCTATGCATATGGAAATCCAATGAATTATTATTATTTTTTTTTTAAGACTTCCATTGACGAGCTTAATAAAACACCGCTATTTTTTGTTTAGCCGGTTGACACCTAAATGGCAAGAAAGCACTTAAAATCGTCAGACTAATGGAGCGAACGTCTTTAAATCAAATTTAATGGGGCTAAGCATGAGGGAGATAGGGGTCCAGAGAAAACATACTCCCTTAATGCCTCGTATATTATAATAAGCCTTTGAGAATTTATTATTATTTGTTTTAATTTTGTTTATTCATATTTATTTATTGTTTTTGCATTTTTCGGCCCCGGCCGAAATCCAGTTCCTTCTATATTTCAGTCTCGCTATCGCTCGCCAGGAAAATGTCGACACCTAAATAGCACGAAATGACTTAACATTTAAAAAAATGGGGCGAAAGGCATTAAAATCGTCAAGCTAATGATGCAAACGTCCTGAAACCTAAACACTAATAGGGCTAAACATGAGGGAGAAGGGGGACCAGAATAAACGCACCCCTAATAATAATTCCCTAACAGGCTATTAACCCTCTCCGACATATGACGCGATTTTGAGCCAATTGGGGATACTTTAAAGTCTTTGTTACCATCAGGGGTATTTAGAAACCTTTAGTTTAGTTACTTCAACCTCTGCAGTTGTCTTTGAGTTAGCTGTAGGCAGAAAACTCATTTTGGAGAGGTAATTATAAGAGTGAGAGAACTCTATTTCTTATTGCTAATCTGGCAACCTCGGCGTCATCTGCGTCATAAATGCGTGAAAGGGTTTTTTTTTTATTTTTTTTTTATGTTTTTTGTATTTATAAATGTATGTGCTTTGTTCACTCATATATTTACCTAATTATTTTATTTTTATATTAATTTGTATATTTTTTAAGCTTGCTTCCCATCAATCTTATATAGCACCCCCAAGATCCCCATTCGAGAGAGAAAAATAAATAAATAAATAAATCGCCGAACCGAAGGCCGGTTCCTCCTAAATTGCAAGCTCACTATAGTCTATTCGCTGTAAATAGACGAGAAATCATGACCTCTAACCTCTGTAACTCAAAAACGACTAGAGTAATCGAGCTAATATTTCTACCATTTGGTAAGAGCCAGTCAAGGAATAGATGTGGAAGTTTACAGCCAATTTGCTCTAGCCCTTTTTTAGTTACAGAGGATAAAGGTCATGATTTATTGCCTACTTACAGCGAATATACTATAGTTAGCCATGACATAATCGACTCCTAAAAGACACGAAATATCTTAGAATTGACAAAGATATGAGGCGAAAGGCCTTATA
Organism: Paralithodes platypus; assembly: GCA_032716605.1. Classification (NCBI taxonomy): domain Eukaryota; kingdom Metazoa; phylum Arthropoda; class Malacostraca; order Decapoda; family Lithodidae; genus Paralithodes; species Paralithodes platypus. The sequence goes on from CM064504.1 coordinate 11,707,193, forward strand.
ATAGCCAAACAAATGGGGCTAAACATGAGGGAGAAGGGGGTCCAGAATAAAAGCACCTCTAATAATCATTCCCTAACAGGCTATTTATATCAGCTATACATATGGAGATGCAGCGGAGATACTAAGTGGATGCCATTCATTTTTCTTTTTTCTGGACCCCCGCCTCCCTCATGTTTAGGCCCATTTTACTTGGCCTAATTTAAGACATTCGCCTCTTTAGTTTAGCCATTTAGGTGTCGATTTTTACCTGGCGAGCGATAGCCAACCTGTAATTTAGGAGGAACCGCCGAAAAATGTACACATTTATTTCAAAGGTGGGGCATTTTTTTTTTTTTTTGTTATGGAGGTTTTGGGACGAACCCCCCCCCCCCCAAACAAAATAGATAAGTAAATGAACAAATAATTACCAATCTCCCCTAGCATATATCCTTCCTAAGCTTCATAAAATCGTCTATATGTAGCTGAAATAAAATGGAAATGACGTCGCCGGTACAGAAGGGGTTAATTATCAGTTGACCAATCAGAGGAGGCCTGCTTTGTAATATTTTCGTTAACCCTTTCACTGCCGCTGCCGTCCTTTTATCTTCATTCGGGCTACTATTAGACGATTTAATTCAGTTTAAAAAGGGCCTCTACCAGTTAACAGGCCTCGATCTAGCGCCCTTAACCCTTTTTACTACCGCAGTTCCTTCTGAAACTGCACATAATCGTGTGAATGTCAAATTAATAACACGTCGTCGGTACAGTAGGGGTTAAGGGGAGGCTTTTAGTTTGCCTCCTAGACCTCCCTCAAGCTTAAACTAAACACCTCCATGACCCGCATTCGAGATAAATGTGTACATTTTTCGGTAGAATAATGTCCCGGACGAAGGCCGGTTCCTCCTAAATTGCAGGCTTGCTATCGCTCGCCAGGAAAAAGTCGACACCTAGATGTCACGAAAGAGGAGCCAAGGACATTAGAGAAATGGAAGGAAAGACTGAAACTTCTTGCAAAGATAATTATTATGACCACAGATTGGGGTTCTCGTAAAGACACTTCACTCTAAAACTACATTTTTAAAGCTCCATTTTATTCCTCTGTTTGTTCCTTTTTTAAATCACTGAGGTCTTCGCGAGAAGTTTCAGTCTATCCTTCCATTTCTCTAATGTCCTTGGCTCCTACTTGCAGAAACCAACCTTTTGGTGGGTCTGTATTATAATCAGCATTTTATTCGCATACACTTAGAATGTTACAAACATTCTAACAGCATGTTTTAATGATAAAAAAGTTGTATTTATCTTTGCTACTATAGTCTATTCGCTGTAAGTAAGCGAAAAATCATTACCTCTATCCTCTGTAACTCAAAAAGGGCTAGAGCAAATTGGCTATAAATTTCCACATCTTTTCCTTAACTGACTCTTCCCAAATGGTAGAAATATTAGCTCGATTCCTCTAGTCGTTTTTGAGTTACAGAGGTTATAGGTCATGATTTATCGCCTACTTACAGCGAATACACTATAGTATGGTTTCTTATATATATATATATATATATATATATATATATATATATATATATTTGGGATTGTACTGACATTAGTGAGATAATAACAGGGATTAAATAATATATAGTCACAGTTTATATAGTATATGATTTATTATTTGCGTTAACTTAAAAAAACAAAATTGGTGGAATATAGCATGAATAAAGAGTAATCTACTTATATAATTGGTGGAATATAGCATGAATAAAGAGTAATCTATTATATCATATTTTCTGATAATAAAGCAAAATCAATAGGAATGCTTTTCAAACCCTGTGCACAAATTATAAATACAAAATATGAGTTTATTTGACCTTTTCTTACATTTATTTATTGTAGTTTACATCCAGATAATTTAGTAACTATAGTGCACTCTGATGTTGTATTTTAACCCTTCCCAGATACGATGAAGCATTTATTTTCTGTGCTCTGGTTATTATTAGACGATTTTATTCAGATTAGGAAGGGTATAATTATGTATTCGGGCTCCCTCAGTTACAGGTTGTGGCGGTAGTGGTGGTGGTTGTTTACGGAAGACTGGGTTTCTTTCCTTTGCGGCTTCGTACATTAAATCCACATGTTCCACCACCTCCACCACTACTTCCACCACCTGCAGCAGCGGTATTGGTAGAGATTGTGGCAGTATTCTAGCGATTTTCTGGAATTTTGAGTCATTTTAGAGCGATATTGTAGAGATTGTGGCAATATTCTAGCGATTTTCTGGAATTTTGAGTCATTTTAGAGCGATATTGTAGATATTGTGGCAATATTCTAGCGATTTTCTGGAATTTTGAGTCATTTTAGAGCGATATTGTAGAGATTGTGGCAATATTCTAGCGATTTTCTGGAATTTTGAGTCATTTTAGAGCGATATTGTAGAGATTGAGCCAATATTCTAGCGATTTTCGGCACTCATTTACTATCTTTGCGGTCTTGATTTTGGTGACCCTGGTTGTGGCGGTAGTAGTGGTGGTTGGTGGTTGGTGGTAGTAGTGGTGGTTGGTGGTAGTAGTGGTGGTTGGTGGTAGTAGTGGTGGTTGGTGGTAGTAGTGGTGGTTGGTGGTAGTAGTGGTGGTTGGCGGTAGTAGTGGTGGTTGGTGGTAGTAGTGGTGGTTGGTGGTAGTAGTGGTGGTTGGTGGTAGTAGTGGTGGTTGGTGGTAGTAGTGGTGGTTGGTGGTAGTAGTGGTGGTTGGTGGTAGTAGTGGTGGTAGTAGTGGTGGTTGGCGGTAGTAGTGGTGGTTGGCGGTAGTAGTGGTGGTTGGTGGTAGTAGTGGTGGTTGGTGGTAGTAGTGGTGGTTGGTGGTAGTAGTGGTGGTTGGTGGTAGTAGTGGTGGTTGGTGGTAGTAGTGGTGGTTGGTGGTAGTAGTGGTGGTTGGTGGTAGTAGTGGTGGTTGGTGGTAGTAGTGGTGGTTGGTGTTTACGGAGTATTGGGTTTCTTTCCTTCGCGGCCTGCACGACGACCTGTATTAAATCCACCACTTAAACCCCTATCTCGTCTAAGTTCACCACCTGAAGTAGTGGTTCCTACGGTAGTGTCTGGTTCAGCTGTGGTAGGGGTGGTGGTAGACAAGCCTCCGCCTCCTCCAGACGGGTTGCTGCGGCAGCGTTGAGGGTGAGGGTGTGGAGCCAGCCTTCTTGGGCCTCCTGCAGGTTACCGTTCCTCCTCATAACACAGATATCGTGAGCGCAGGAGTCTGGAAGGTAAGAAGAGAGTGGGCGTGTTAGAATTATACAAAGGAATACAAAGGAAGGCAAGAAACAACCAACCTAATGGTCCTTACTAGGCTGCTTGTAAAAACAAAAATGTTAATATAATAATAATAAATACATAAATATATTGACACAGCCATCAACTGAAGAGCTTCAGCTCCAGAAAGACTGTGGTCAGAAAACAAAATGGTAGTACTGTGCTATGTACGATACTGAAACGGTCATATTACTCGGGCACACACACGGTCAGTCGGGGGTTCATGGCAAGATATTTGTCAAGGCGATATTTAAATGTTTGGACTGTGTGGCACTCTTCAACACTACTAGGCAAGTAGTTGACCACTCTGTTGATAAAGAATTGCTTCGCTTCATGTGAATTATAAGCTTTTCCGACAATTTTGTATTCATTATTTTTTGCGTGATTTGAGTTATCTAGTGTGAAGTACTTAATTGCATTTTGGTTAGATTAAAGTAAGATACGTTAATTTTGGTAAATTTATAATTGGGTAATTTTGGTTAGGATAGGGAAGGTATCTAAGATTGAGAAGTAATAATTTTCTCTTCATAACACAAATATCGTGGATACAGGAGTCTGGAAGGGAAGGAAGTGATGGACATGTTAGAATTGGTTAGTTTAGTTAAATTATAGTAAGATACGGTAAGTTAGGTTAGTTTATGTTCAAGTAAAATGATTAGGACAGGTTGGATAAGCTTAGATTGAGAAGTTAACGTTGTAATGATATCAGGCTTGTTAGTTTAGGTTAGTTTAGTTTAGTTTAGTTTGATCAGAGTAGGATACGTTAAGGGGAGGTATTTAGTTTGTTCCCTAGACCTCCATCAACCTTAAAATTACACCCCCTTGAGTCCCTTTCAAGATAAATTTGTACATTTTTCGGTAGAAAAATTTCCCGGCCGAAGGCCGGGAAATCTTAAATTACAGGCTCGCTATCGCTCGCCAGGATAAAATCGACACCTAAATGGCACGAAAGGTCTTAATATGGGGTGAAAGCTCTTAAAATCGCTAAACTAATGGGGCAAACATTTTATAATATCAAAAGCAATGGGGCTAAACATGAGGGAGAAAGGGGTCAAGAAAAACATCCCTCAAGTGGATATCTCCCCTTAAGGGGGGATAGTAAATGTCGTGGTCGTGGGAGTGTTATTCTTACAAGCTTGCTGGAGGTCTAGGGAGGAAACTATAACAATGATCAATAAATAAATAAATAAACTAATAAATGCAGCCTAGCCCCTTATAAAACAAAGTCCGGCTCACCCAGGAGGTAGGGATCCACGGCAGGAGGGAGTCTAGACGTGCAGAAGTCGTGGGAGCTTTTGTAGGACGTGTCGGTAGGCACACAGACATCGGCGGGCTGGGGAAGAGGGAGGGGAGAGGGTTAACACACGAAAGTTAAATCAACCATTGTCCAACTTCGTTGCTGGAAGTAATTATTACTTGTTTCAATAATAAAGTAGTCATGTACTTAATCTTTACCTGTCTTAATTGTAATGGTTAGAGTGTTTAAGATCTGTTTGTGGGAAGCCAGGTTCGAATCCGGGGAAGATCACATGCTTTCATTTATTTCATTGGGAGGTGTTTGTTCTTGGGAGTGATGTTAACCCATTCAGTACCGGCGACGTCTTTATAACTTTACTCTGGGTACTCGTAGGCGATTGTATTAAGTTTAAAATGAGCCTCCAGCCATTATCAGGCTTCAAACTATCGCACTTAAGGGGAGATTTCCACTTGAGGGATTTTTTTCTAGACTCCTTTCTCCCTCATGTTTAGCCCCAATGCTTTTGAGATTTTAAGGTGTTCGCCGTAGTAGTTTGGACATTTTAAGACATTTTGCCCCATTTCTGTCAATTTTAAGACCTTTCGTTCCATTTAGGTGTCGATTTTTTCCTGGCGAGCGATAGCGAGCCTATAATTTAAGAGCAACCGGCCTCCGGCCGGGACATTTTTCTACCGAAAAATGTACAAATTTATCTTGAAAGGGGGTCTAGGGGGTGTAATTTTAAGCTTGATGAAGGGAACAAACTAAAAACCTCCCCTTAACTATTTTTTACTACCACAGGTCCTTCTTAAACTGCACAAAATCGTCTAAACATAGCTAGAATATAATTAAAAAGACGTCGTCGGTACAGAAGGGGTTAATAAATTAGATTATTACACAGATGCTTATACTTACCAGGTCTTGCAGATTACCATTGCAGCCTTTACCTTCTTCTTCACACGGCCAGATACACTGATCATCAATTTGGGAGCGAGTCTGTTGGACAAAGACATATAGATATTATAGTTTCTAGATTTTGTATTGTTCTTTAGATTTGGTGCTGAGAAGTATAAATAGCAAAAAAAAAAAAAAAATGCAGAAAAGAAATGCTTCATCGGTAAATTCGAAACTTAATTTGTGTTTTGTTATTTACAGTCTTCCTATCTCGTAAACAAAAGAAAAAAATAATCCATATTTTTAGTGAAAGGATCCAAACATTGTATCATCCACGGACCATCCAAGTTGACGGGAAGTATGATGTTGGTCGCTGCTCGAGGGTGTGGACGTGGCTGAACCTATCCGTGAAGTCGTCAGCCTGGTAGTCACTGTAGAGGCCACACAGACCATTCAGACCATCAGTGAGGCTAGGGTGGACCCACACGTCCAGGCGGTAGGGGCAACTCATCACCTGGGGAGGAGAGAACGTTTGTAAAAGATCTTGCATTGACGCTTATAACTTCACTTCTAAACTCAATTAATGAAATCAACAAATACATGTGGCACTCCAAGGACTCGAACCTAGGATACTCACACCGAAATTCCGTGCACTTATGCATTACGCTATCAAGACAGTTAAAAGAGCGTGTATGTTTTGTATGAGATATCCTAGGTTTGAATCCTGGGAGAATCACATGCTTTTATTGATTTCATTTGGGGGATATTGGTGTTAAGAACGATGTTAAACATAATACTTGTTATTCAAGTACAACTTTTATATTGCATTCTTTTGGAAAAATACCTTTCTTATACCATACGTAAGATGTACCATTGCTGCACTGCATTGTATATTACTATGTTAATTTAAAGGCAACCCAAAGTATTTGCGAATCTTTTCATCGATCCTATTTGCAGCCACCTAAGCCTGTTGGCGCAGTTTTTGTATGCTTTTGAAAATTTAGCTTCTGAAAGAATTATTGCCGTTGTCTAGGAGAACCATCTGGAAATTTACCTCTCTTCAACTTGCCTTCCCAAGCCTATCTTGAGTCAGTCTCCTAAAAGCCTTACCGCTATCCTAGAGCAGCCCAGTAGAACAACACACCCGCGGTACTGGAAGGCCAGGACTGGGTAGTAGACGTCACACTCGAGGAAGGTGCATATATTTCCAACTATTTACGTCTACCCCTCAGTCTATTTATCTACTATTCATCTATACATCAATCACACATTCAGCAACCTCTACATCTATTATGCTTACCGCTATCCTAGAAGAGCCCAGTAGAACAACACAGCCGTGGTACTGGAAGGCCAGCACTGGATGGTAGATGTCACAATCGGGGAAGGCCACCTGGTGCACCCCAGTTGCCGGCACCACAAAACTGTTGCCGTTCACACCAAGCTGATGATGGCAGGGAGATACAAAATATACGAAGATGTAGTGTCATGAACGCGTTTGGCATTCTAGCTTCTGTGAATCTATACTGAGTTCATAATTAGGAGACACTACTTAGTTTTTATCAGTAGAGCAGCTTAGACCTCTAATTCGTATAACTAACACAGAATAACTTTCCTTTCGCTAGAGGAACTACATTGCTATGCATTTTACATTGTTCACATATTATGGGCTGACGTATGTACAATACGTCAGCCCATTACATGTAAAGTGTATACAAATGTAGTTGCTCTAGCGAAAGGAAAGTGATTAGTCCATTATTCTATTCTATTATTCCAATATTAATTTCTATTATAGCAGACTCACAGTGAAGACCGAGTCAGCGTGTAGAGTGATGACAGTATTAGGGTTGTCTTGGAAGGTGGACTCATCTAGACAAGAAGCACCACCAAAACACGGCTCAAAGTCGCTGTACACGGCCACCTCAGGGTAATAGGTCCAGTCCTCCATTTGGTGGCTACGACCTCCACCTCCACCTCCACCTCCACTTGAACCTCCACCTCCACCTCCACTTCCACCTCCATCATAACCTCCACCTCCACCTCCACTTGAACCTCCACCTCCACCTCCACTTGAACCTCCACCTCCACTTCCACCTCCACCTCCACTTCCACCTCCACCATAACCTCCACCTCCACTTGAACCTCCACCATAACCTCCACCTCCACTTGAACCTCCACCATAACCTCTACCTCCACCAAACCCTCCACCTCCGTACATATTGAACTGGAAGGAAAATGGAATTAGAATGAGAGTCATATATATAATGTATTCACACAAACATGCCACACCAGTTATATGAATTGATCTTGACTAAGCCTTATCAAGGGACTGGGGTTCTTGAAAAGAGGCTCCAGTCCTGACGTTATTCTTGAACTCAAGTGTGCTGGCTTAATGATCCAATAGGTTTGATAGCCTTTGAAGTCCTATTTTAATGAACTAACTAAGCCTTATTACGCAAAACGAGTGTGGCATAAATATAGTTGATGTGATAATCTCAGGACCCCTAGAGAGTTACAGGTTAAAGAATATCCTTGATTCTGTGTGTCAGCATATAGAACAAAATAACAGAGGTAAGCCAGACTAGGGGCCTGACTGTGAATCATTGCAAGTTTTGACAACTGGCTGAGGAATTACTGGGATTGAGTTTAATTGTATAGTTTAATAAGTTTACTATAATGATATCTTTCAAAATTAAGAATAGACGTCGGGTTTGACGTCGGGTTTGTGTTGAGACGAAGAAAGAAGTTTGAAGAAGACAGCCTTAAGTTGTTGCACGATCAACAGCATAGACATATACTTCCACCGGACAACACCAACACTTACACACACAAATTACGAGCAAGAAACTTTCTAGTTGAAGAAAAATGTAACACCAAGAGACACCAAAACAGTGCCATTCCACAGATGACCAGGTATATAAACAATTACTTGAGGAAGTAGGTAGTCAGTGTTTTGAAATGATATTATATTTTGCCAATACATGATCATTATTGCGGCAAATTGTTCTTAATATTTGTAGACACTTTGTATGTATGTTTTACTCACTGTATATTTTCAACTCTATGGTTGCAATTGTAAAAATGATATTAAATAAACCTATTATTATTATTATTATTATTATAATAAAAAGAAAATAGAAAGAAAGAATAAAATATGCTGTAATATATATAATTCCTTACGTCTTTGGTCTGAGCGAGGGTATAGTTGCAGGTTCCGTGGAAGTCGTACTTGTGACCATCGAAGGTCTTAATGTGAGGATCAGTGTGTACATAACAGTGGCCGCCTGGGGGTACAGACAGACTAGTTTAAGCTGAAGAATAATGAATTATTTCTATGGCACTTTCTCATATAGTGTATATGGTTTGGTTCCTTTAGAAAAATACAAAATAAATGTTACATGTAGAGTACTTATTCCTATGCTGAACGGTCAATGAAAACGTTCTACGCTAATGTATATCCCATTGTTTGTAGGGTAATAGTATTGATTTACTCACAGCAGTCGTCGAGACATCCGGTGTTGATCCAGGAACTGTTCTGACACAACAATTTCCAACAGAACCCTGGTAGCTCCGTCCCCTCTGCATACATGGTGCCGTTAAACTCACAGCCTGGAGATGATTATATGTCCACAGAATCAGATATGGAAAATTATAAGTACTGTATACACATATGACCCCCCAAAGTACACACCATCATAACACAACACAATACTGGCAGCTCTGTCCCTCCTGTGTATAATGTGGTGTTGAAGTCACAGCCTAGAGATGGTCACATATACTCACACAGACACAAAGTAATATGAATACCGGTACTATAAAGTGTAAATATTGTACACACACTCAACGTACACACCAACTAAAAGCACTACCCTGGCAGCTCCGTAGAAGTTGTACTACTATTACTTACATCCATAGTCTTTTGTCTGGTTATAGAAAATACTACTCTTGACGACTACTACTACTCACAGGGCAAGTGCCCAACCCGAAAGGGTTTGAAATAAGGGAGCTATCCCCCCCCCCGCCAAATGCAGCTTTGTAGGGCCTTCCTAGCTGATGCTGAAAGGATTGGGTTCTAGTCATGTGGTGATGGGCTGGTCTATCAGAGTGAGAGTTGAGCATTCTCTGCCATACCCATAGCTACTCTGACAGTTCCTTTACTTATATATTTTCTAGATCTCAAGTGGCGGCTTGTCTTCTGTGGATTGACCTCCTCCTCAGCTCCTTGCCTGGGAGCGGCTTCGGTCACGTGGGCATTCTTAGTGGTAACGCAGGGAGGGTTCTGTGGGGGCGCTGGGTTATGGCCTTGGCCTTGTGCGGGACCTTCGGGCTGCTCGGCCAGACAGCCTGGGAAACAACAACAACAACAACAACAACAACAAAACAACAACAACAACAACAACAACAACAACAACAACAACAACAACAACAACAACAACAACAACAACAACAACAACAACAACAACAACAACAACAACTACTACTACTACTACTACTACTACTACTACTCACATCCATGGTGTCCAGGTTGGTTGAAGTATTGCCTGGTAATATTACCGTCCTCACACTTTAGCTGCAGACAACACTCCGGCATACTCTCCACCACCTCCTCGTGTTCGTACCAATAGTAGTTACCATACGAGCATCCGTTGTGGTAGTAGGAGCGACCATCAGGCTTGGGAGGCTCTTCACCGTTGGCTCGGTCCACTGGGGGTGATGGGAAGGAAACATATGCAGAACATCACCACCAATTAACTTAAGCCGGTATCACACGAGCACTTTTTCCCTCAACATTTAGCATCTAACATCAGTCTAGTTTCCGATACCAGTGCAAATTATTCCAGAAATGTTGCCAAAAATATGTTGATTATCGAATGTGATACCGGCATTACACATACACCTAATCAGTGAATCAATGAAACTAATTTTTTTTTTTTTTTTTTTTTTTTAAACTAATGAATATGCAGATTAACCTTTTTCATACTGGCGACGTCTTTTTAATTTTATTCTTGCTATATTTAGACGATGTTGTGCAGTTTATGAACGATCTGTGGTAGTAGAAGGGGTTAAGTGAGATAGTCCGAAGCCTGTTAATTGCTGGAGGCCCTTTGAAACTGAATAAAATCGTCTAATAGTAGCCAGATAAATAGTTAAAAGGACGGTGCCGGTACTGAACGGGTTAAATTGTGGAGTCAATTTGAAAATGGGTAATATTATTGATCTGGAGAGTTTCTGAACTTGAGGTGGTTGACATCATATGCCAGTTACTCCTGAAAGAACATGTAGGTCTAATTAACCATGCAGAAAGTTAGTACTAACCTTCGAGGCATAGATTAGTTGGAGAATTTTCATATTGTTGTACTTTAAAAGTGTGCCAATGGCCTTTGAAAAATGTATCATATTGTTCATATTAATGGAACCAATATTAAATGTCTTTTCATTCTAATAAAGTGCATCAGTAATAGGTGACTGGAAGAATATGCTGATTAAGGGGAGGTATTTAGTTTGTTCCCTAGACCTCCATCAACCTTAAAATTACACCCCCTCGAGTCCCTTTCAAGATAAATTTGTACATTTTTCGGTAGAAAAATGTCCCGGCCGAAGGCCGGTTCCTCTTAAATTACAGGCTCGCTATCGCTCGCCAGGATAAAATAGACACCTGAATTGCACGAAAGGTCTTAATATGGGGTGAAAGTTCTTAAAATCGCTAAACTAATGGGGCAAAAGTTTTATAATATCAAAAGCAATGGGGCTAAACATGAGGGAGAAAGGGGTCCAGAAAACAATCCCTCAAGTGGAGATCTCCCCTTAAGTCAAGGCTAAAGTCATTGATAATTGCACAGGTGAGAGCTTCCTATAGTATTCGGTGTTTCTTATTTAGAAAAGGATTGTCAACTGTGGCGCCATCAAAGTAAACCTCACAATTAATGGTATTATAGTCTGTTCATTTCCCCAGCTGATGGTAAATTGTCATGTCCCCATCTTAAGAATTGTTTAGCAAAATATGGTGTTAATTATGAAAACTTGGTAATAATTTGATGCAGAGACATAGCAGTTTCTCATTTGTCCATTAATTACCGAAAGATCACTGTCTAAAGGAATCAGTTTATGGTCAGCCGAAATATAACCAATTATAGTGTTTGGATGATATGTGATAACAAACGTTAATAGTTGCAAAATTAGATGTCAAAGTTGACGTCGAACATTTGATTGTATCAGTGCAAGTGCAGACTGAAGCCACATTTGCTTCTAATATTCTTAGGACCATGATATTTTGAAAGCAAACACGTCTCTGATATTGGTTCACTCACAAGGAATAATAAGATTACACCCATTGTAATTGTATACCTTTAAAACCAAAATATGATGCATTTTGGGATAATATATAGCGTTGTAATATTGCGTTTGGGCTCGATATAGATTACATTGGGTATACATGTTTTCCGGGTCATGAGTGTACAGTTACTTACGTTTCTTCCGGGCCTGAGCTGAGTGCAGGGTGCTGAAGAGACACACCAGCACCAGCACCAGCACACAACCCTCCCGCAGTCCAGACATCTTCAAGCACTCTGGTCAACATAAGAATAGGGATTAAGGGAGATTTTATAAGTCGGAGGGTAGAATGATTAATACCAAATAGTATGTATTAGGGAAGGGTTACCAAATAGTATGTATTAGGGAAGGGTTACCAAATAGTATGTATTAGGGAAGGGTTACCAAATAGTATGTATTAGGGAAGGGTTACCAAATAGTATGTATTATATGTATTAGGGAAGGGTTACCAAATAGTATGTATTAGGGAAGGGTTACCAAATAGTATGTATTAGGGAAGGGTTACCAAATAGTATGTATTAGGGAAGGGTTACCAAATTAAGTCCGCTAGATAGTAAATAAATACCGGTCTTACAATTGACAACTAAATGGGTCAAAAGGTCTTAATTAAAGTAGCCTAAACATCTGGACGAAGCTTACAATCTCGAAACTAATGGGGCTACACATGAGGGAGAAGGGGATCCAAAAAGAACACCTTAATTACTAGAAACTCAATTAACTTACATTGACTTGATGAGGTGTGAGGTGTGGCAGGTCCAGAAGAGTGTGTGTTCTGTAGCTTGAAAGGTTGACAATATATAGATCCTCGAGGCTCTGGTGTCACGTAAGCGCATTTTCCGGCAATTTTCGGCGAGGACATTAATTTTGTGCTCGTACTATGTGGAGGCTCTTTCGTATTGGCATCGGAAACTAGATCGACGGTAGATTATGTTAGGTGGTTTAACTCTTGTGGAACTTATATCTTGAAGCTGCCAGACTACAATTGCCCGTAACAATTGACAGGAAAAGAGCTTGTGTGCCACCTCATATTACACCTGTGGCCATTACGTCTCATTGAAGGTTTTTACGTCTGATTAACGTGTACCTTCCCAAGCTGTATAACGTAATGCATTCCTCCTGTCGCTTGGAGGCATACATTAGCTGGCCAATTTGTTAACCACTTGAGAATTATGCCACGTTTTGACATTTTATTCTGGCCTTCATTAAACGATTTTATACATTCCCCCCTCTCCACCCCCCCACCCTCTTTCCTACTTATGCCTTATATCCTAATCTATTTTAAAAATGTACTTTCTACTCTCTCTGGGCTTAATACTAAGATGGCGTACGGTCCGGACGGTGTTCCTCCTGCTGTACTAACAAACTGTGCTTCCGTGCTGACTCCCTGCCTAGGCAAACTCTGCCGTCTCTGTCTCTCCTCTAACGTCTTCCCTTCTTACTGGAAGTTTGCTCTCATTCAATCTGTCCCAAAGAAGGGTGACCGCTCTCAATCTTCCAACTATCATCCAATTACTCTCATCTCTTATATCTCTAATTTTTTTGAACTATTCTTACTTCCAAATTTCTTAAGCATGTCTCTTCTCATAATCTACTCTCAGGTTGCCAGTATGGCTTCCTTATGGGTCGCTCTACTGGTGATCTTTCATATCTTACTAACTAGTTCTTGGTCATCCTCCTTTCGGGACCTCGGTGAGACCTTTTCTATTGCGCTAGACATATCGAAGGCCTTCAATAGAGTCTGGCACAAATCTTTAATTTCTAAACTACCCTCCTTCGGTTTCTATCCCTCCATCTGTGCCTTTGTCTCTAATTTCCTTCCTGGCCATTCCATAGCTGCAGTTGTGGATGGCCTTCGCTCACTTCTTCATCCTATCAACTCCAGTGTTCCTCAGGGTTCTGTCATATCTCCCATTCTCTTTCTAATTTTCATAAATGATCTTCTCAACTGTACCTCCAGTCCCATTCATTCATACGCAGACGACTCACCTTACACTACTCAATTAGTTTTCCAGAACGCCCCAGCCAGCAATCCCTCAAAAACAAACGTAATGAAGCCATACAACACTTATCTTCTGATCTAACTACTATTTCCAATTGGGGCAGAGAAAACCTTGTTGCCTTTAATGCTTCCAAAACCCAATTGTAAAGATACCTGTATAAGTGGTTTAATTGTGCGAATTGTCAATTTGGCACAATGAAAAAGATTTTTCCAAACTTCCTTGGCGACCAAAGAAAATGTGCGCATTATCAATTTGGTACAATGAAAATTAGTTTTCCAAATGTCCATGGGTTATATAGAGCCTTGGCAACCAATGTAAACTTTTTGGGTAATTTCGGAGTTTCGATTTTTTAGTAGCATAATTAAATATGTCAGGACGTTGCGATTCAAACGGTATCTTTGTCATTATGATTTTGTTTTTGATAATTGTTCATGCCCTTGAGAACTTTTCAAAATCGTCAACCCCCCCCCCCTGGTTGGGGGGGGGGGGGGGGGACAACCTAGCCTAACCTAACCCTAATTTTATTTTATTTTTTTAAACTTACACATGGGTTATAGTCTAAGAAAGGTTGTATGGATTAAGCTCAACTATTTTTCCCAAGTATAAAACAACCCCCTGGATCCATCAGTAGCATCAGCATTTATATTGGCCCTTTATTGTCGAAAATAGTTTTTACCCATATCCAAAAACAGGCTGAAAAAAGCAAATTTTCCCTTTTCAAATGCTCATGTGCTCTAAAGTATGGGCCCAAATTCATTTTAGTTTATATCAATGGACACTCCATGGCCTAAGGATTCAAATATATATGTGGTTTAATTGTGCGCAATGTCAATTTGGCACAATCTATCTATCTATCTATCTATCTATCTATATGCTCAGGCCCAATCCCCATTTTGGGGGTAGCCGACTCAAGACAGAGCAAGAACAGGAAAATAAACACAGATAAAAAACACAAACTCTCACACATCCAGGTCACCCAGGAGAAGACCCAGAGACCAGGGTTACCAAGGTCGCTCCAGCACTCCCCCGGCCCCTGACCACCAGGAGAGGTTCCGATGACAAATGACAAATGACAAATATTTTTCCAAATTTCCCTGGGATATAATAATATAGGCTTGTCGACTAGGCCTAATCCCAACTTTTTAGATCATTAGGAGTTTCGATATTTAGTAACATATTTAAATACTTCAGGACGTTGCGATTCCGACGGTAAATGACATTTTGTTTTGTTTTTATAATTATTCATGCCCTTGGAAGCTGTTCAAAATCCCCCCCCCCCCCCCCCTAACCTGGGTTATAACCTAAGAAAGGTTGTATGGAATAAGCTCAACTATTTTTCCAAGTATAAAACAACCCCCTGGATCCATCAATATCATCAGGACAGGACAGGAGGGCTAAAGAAAGGCTAGACATATAACTATAATTGATGGATTGGTGGGTTAGGGAGTGGGAATGGCAGAGTTAGGGGTGGTATACATGGAAAGGGATTTGGGGTTTGGGCATTTGTAGAAGGTAAAGACTGAAATTGAAATACAGTAGAAGAATAAACAAAATAGCATCAATACAGTAGAAGAATAACAAAATAGCATCAATACAGTAGAAGAATAACAAAATAGCATCAATAGCATCATAATGTATATTGGTCCATTATTGTTGAAAGTATAACACAATAGTTGCCAGAATATGATGATTATAGACGTCACCGGTACTGGAAGGGTATCACACGAGAATTGTTATCGCCTGAGTAAAAGAAGATCAGTGTTGGGTTTTTTTTTTCCGGTCTGGGATTTTTTTGTATATTTGCTTAAATTGAGTATGATCTGTATTAAGGGGATTTTTTCTTTACCCCTTTCTCCCTCATGTTTAGCCCCATTGCTTTTGATATTATAAAACGTTTGCCCCATTAGTTTAGCGATTTTAAGAACTTTCACCCCATATTAAGACCTTTCGTGCCATTCAGGTGTCAATTTTATCCTGGCGAGCGACAGCGAGCCTGTAATTTAAGAGGAAGCCGGGAAATTTTTCTACCGAAAAATGTACAAATTTATCTTGAAAGGGACTCAAGGGGGTGTAATTTTAAGCTTGATGGAGGTCTAGGGAACAAACTAAATACCTCCCCTTAAAGCCTCATTATACAGCGCTATCGAAGAATGAGGGAAAATGTACTGTATATAAGGACTATATAAAGATGTACATTGATAGATTTTGGCTTACAGGTCCTCCCTAAAGTGTATAAAAGCGTCTAATGATAGCCAGAATAAACTGCCAACATTATTCATAATCGTCTGAGGGCTAATTTGTGATATCAATGGAGTATGATCAGTATAGAAGCTTCATTATGCAGCGCTATCAAAGGAATGAGGAAAAATGTAAATAAGGAAATGCAAAGGATGTGCATTGATAGATTTGGGTTGGCATGTGTTTGATCTCTAAGTATTTTGGTTGGCATGTGTTTGATCTCTAAATATTTTCTCATTAATTCCCAAGATAAATGGAAACTAATCACCCTAATAGCTTTCTTATGCACCACAGTCAAAGGAATTAGCTAAAAGGAAAATTAGCTAATTATGGTCGTTCTTCATCCCTGTGTTTGCATCTGTATAAAGTGCGGTGTCACACGAGCTATTTTTCCGTCAATTATTATGGGCAATTGCAGTCTGGCAGCTTCAAAATTAAAGTTCCGTAACAATTAAACCAGCTTACTTAATCTACCTTCGATCTAGTTTCTGATGCCAATGCGAAAGAGCCTTTAGATAGTACGAGAAGAAACTTGCTCATCAAATATTGCAGGAAAATGCGCTCGTGTGATACCGGCTCAAGGGGAAATTTTCCGCTTAAATCTCTGTCTGAAGGCTTATTATTTACGTCTATTCGATTCACTCTTGCTATACGTGTGCAAGTTTCAAGCAGGCTCAGGAAGTAGACCTATGCCTCTCTCTCTCTCTCTCTCGCCTCCATCCACCTCCTTCCGTCACAAATATATATTTTTCACTAGATATTTACTGTTTACACATATTTTTTCGTCTTCACTGTTCATATGGTCATCATATAAGTAAAATAAATGTACATGGAGATGAAATAATGCTTTATATGGTAAATATAACAAATTCTATCAGAATCGAAAGTTTGTTTCGTATACGCGGCACTTTTAAACATCTCAATTGCGCGCTCCTCGGGTTAATAGACAATTTTATGCAGCTTAGAAAGGATGTCTACCAATTAAAAACTCACAGAATTTCTCAATTAATCCGTTTAGCTAACCTATATCTTTCCTAAGCTTCATAAAATCGTTATTAAGTAGCTATCATGTGGATGACAGAAGGAGGATGACGACTGTAGACTATATATATTATCAGGTAGATTTTGCCTCTCACCTCATCTCATTGTACGGATTCCCAAACTAATCCTTTACTCTCTCTCTCTCTCTCTATCTCTATGCATGGTGAACTTATCAATCTGAAAATCATGCACTCTTTTTTTTTTCTCCTATTCCCTTGTATAATAACACATTACACGTGTTTGCTATTCATTTCTTCCACCTTCCTTTCTTTCTTGTTTCCCCCCCATATCGTTATGCAAATTTCCTGCCAATTTTAAGAATACAACACTATGATCAGCCATTTCACTTCCTCATACCACCATGCCCTACTCCAATCTTCCATATGCTTTCACTTAATCACTCCACCATGTCATTATTATTATTATTATTATTATTTTTTTTTTTTAGTAAGGACTATTAGGCCTAGGTCTGTTGTTGCTTGCCTTCCTTTGTATTCCCTACCTTTCACTTCTTCATCCCAATCTTTTCTCTTGTGCCAGCTTTTTCACTTCCTCATAACGAAGTTTAGGTGTGTTGGTTAAATTGTAAATAGTGATATAAAGTAATAGCACGCTCGGCAAAAAAATAGTATGGTGCCGTTCCGAGGCTTCTTCATCCCTCTTAGCGCTATCTGGTCCGACGTCTTGGGGGTTATTATGATATTTTGTTTCATGGATATTCAGGGATTTTGGTTGCTTCTGTCATTTTCGAGCGACGTATTATAGTTTGTCCCCTAGGCTAACAAAAACGCCTTCCCACAAGGGACTGGGGTTCTCGAAAAGGGGCTCCAGTCCTGACGATATTCTTGACTTAGTGTGCTGGCTTAATAATCCAGAAGGGTTGATTGCCTCTGAAGTCCTATTATTACTAACTAGCCTACCCAGACTTCCTGCAAACTAGAAAGTGACCACCCAGACCCCTTCAAGCTAAATTTGCACATTTTTCGATAGAAACATTTCCCGGCCGATTTTTTCCAAGTTACAGGCTTGCTATCGCTCGCCCAGAAGAAAACAGACACCTGAATGGTGTGAAGCGTCTTATTTTCGCCAAACTAATGGGGTGAAACGTCTTAAAATTTCCAATCTAAGGGAAATGGGGGAGTACCAAAAAGACCTCCCTCGGACCAAATATGGTTAACACATAATTATATATACCAGTCTCTCGTTTATTTTTAATGTTATTTTATTTATTTTTTGTATCTATTTTATTATTATTATTTTCTTTTCATATGTCTCAACCTCGGGACTGTAGGCTGTTCAGTAGCCTGTACTCTTACGAGGCCCCGAGATTATCAGTTGAATCTTTAAGATGTTAGGTGCTTCATATGTGTCGTACTATGATCCATTCATTATAAGTAGGCGAGAGATCACAAATTCCATCTTCCATAACTCACAAATTACTAGAGTAATCGAGTAAACATTTCTACCATTTAGGAAGAGTCAGCCAGGGAATAGGTGTGGGAACTGACGACCGATTTGTTCTAGCCCTTTTTAAGTTACATAGGATAGAAGTTTAGATCTCTCGCCTACATATAATACATGGATGGTCATCTTCAAGGTGTTGGTTGCTTCGTTTCTGCCACACTATCTTCGGTTTACTTTCACCTGATGGGTAGATTGCAAAGTTCCCATCTAAATTTCTCGGTCATTTTGAAGATTTTGTACTGAAATATGGGGGTAATTATTAAAGCTTGACATTCATAAGATGGAGAGACATGGTTGTTGTATATGGTGGTAATTATTAAAGCTTGACGTTCATAAGATGGAGAGACATGGTTGTTGCATATTTTACCATTAAGTGTCGAGCAATCGGCTATGCATGGATTCAATTTATCATCAGCTGGAACAAAATAGACTATAGATGACGACACCTTATAGATGACGACACCTTATAGATGACGACACCTTATAGATGACGACACCTTATAGATGACGACACCTTATAGATGACGACACCTTATAGATGACGACACCTTATAGATGACGACACCTTATAGATGACGACACCTTATATTATAGATGACGACACCTTATATTATAGATGACGACACCTTATAGATGACGACACCTTATAGATGACGACACCTTATAGATGACGACACCTTATAGATGACGACACCTTATATTATAGATGACGACACCTTATAGATGACGACACCTTATAGATGACGACACCTTATAGATGACGACACCTTATAGATGACGACACCTTATAGATGACGACACCTTATAGATGACGACACCTTATAGATGACGACACCTTATAGATGACGACACCTTATAGATGACGACACCTTATAGATGACGACACCTTATGTTATACACGTAACTCGGTTCTACCAGCGCATAGTCCATTTACTAAAGGGGAGGTTTTTAGATTGTTCCCTAGATTTCCATCAAGCTTAGAATTACACACCCTAGACCCCCTTTCAAGATAAATTTGTACATTTTTCGGTAGAAAAATGTCCCGGCCGAAGGCCGCTTCCTTTTAGATTACAGGCTCGCTATCGCTCGCCAGGAAAAAATCAACACCTAAATGGCACGAAAGGTCTAAAAATTGACAGAAATGAGGCGAAAATTCTTAAAATTACCAAACTAATGGGGCGAACGTCATAAAATGTCACAAGCAATGGGGCTAAACATGAGGGAGAAAGGGTCAAGAAAAATAAATCCCGCAAGTGGAAATCTCCCCTTAAGGGGGTAGGGTTTAATGTTTGGTCGATGATTTCATATATTTAATATTTCTTTAGTTTCCTCCCTATGACCTCCATCAAACTGAAACAAAATAAAAATAAAATACATCCATTAGATCTCCCTTCAAAGAATAATTTGTTCATTCTTTGATAGGAAAATGTCGGTTCTTCCATAATTACAGGCTCACTATCGTTCGCCAGGAAAATAGTCGACACCTAAATAGCACGAAAGGTCTTAATATTCACAAAGCAATGGGATGAAAGGTCTTAAAATCGCAAGGTAATGGGCCGAACGTCTTATAATTTGAACATTAATGGGGTAAACATGAGGAAGAAGGGTGACCAGAAAAACGAGCAATCTCCCCTTAACCTGTTGACCTGTTTTTGTTCTGTCCTTTTCTATCTTTCTCTGGCTTGTATCCATTTGGCCCAATTCAGCCTACTGTTTTAAGACGTTTATCCCCATCCAGGTGTCAATTTTTTACTGGTGAGCGGTAGCGAGCCAGCATATTTTTTATTTTTGTTTGACAGCAGGCTAAATTTGTACATTTTTCGATAGAAAAATTTCTCCGGCGAAGCCGGATTTCTTCATATAATGCTGGCTCGCTATCGCTCGCCAGGAAGAAATCGACACCTAGATGGGGATAAACGTCTTAAAATAGTTGGCTGAATGGGGCCGAATGGATACAAGCCAGAGAAAGAGAGAAAGGGACAGAAAAAACAAACAGCAGGTCACCCCCCTTAAAGCAGTGTCACACAAGCTCTTTTTCCGTGTCAATTTTTACGGGCAATTGTAGGGTGACATCAATTGTAGGGTGACATCAATTGTAGGGTGACATCAATTGTAGGGTGACATCAATTGTAGGGTGACATCAATTGTAGGGTGACATCAATTGTAGGGTGACATCAATTGTAGGGTGACATCAATTGTAGGGTGACATCAATTGTAGGGTGACATCAATTGTAGGGTGACATCAATTGTAGGGTGACATCTTCCAAATTAAAAGTGTTATAAGATATTAGCAAGGGACTGGAGTTCTCGAAAAGGGGCTCCAGTCCTGACTTACAGCGTGCTGGCTTAATAACTCAGAAGGGTTGATAGCCTTTGAAGTCCTATTTTAACTAACTAACTAACTAAGATATCAGTCACAACCATAATCCTATTTTAACTAACTAACTAACTAAGATATCAGTCACAACCATAATCCTATTTTAACTAACTAACTAACTAAGATATCAGTCACAACCATAATCCTATTTTAACTAACTCAACTAACTAAGATATCAGTCACAACCATAATCCTATTTTAACTAACTAACTAACTAAGATATCAGTCACAACCATAATCCTATTTTAACTAACTAACTAACTAAGATATCAGTCACAACCATAATCCTATTTTAACTAACTAACTAACTAAGATTCAGTCACAACCATAATCCTATTTTAACTAACTAACTAACTAAGATATCAGTCACAACCATAATCCTATTTTAACTAACTAACTAACTAAGATATCAGTCACAACCATAATCCTATTTTAACTAACTAACTAACTAAGATATCAGTCACAACCATAATCCTATTTTAACTAACTAACTAACTAAGATATCAGTCACAACCATAATCCTATTTTAAACTAACTAACTAACTAAGAATCAGTCACAACCATAATCCTATTTTAACTAACTAACTAACTAAGATATCAGTCACAACCATAATCCTATTTGAACTAACTAACTAACTAAGATATCAGTCACAAACCATAATCCTATTTTAACTAACTAACTAACTAAGATATCAGTCACAACCATAATCCTATTAACTAACTAACTAACTAAGATATCAGTCACAACCATAATCCTATTTTAACTAACTAACTAACTAAGATATCAGTCACAACCATAATCCTATTTTAACTAACTAACTAACTAAGATATCAGTCACAACCATAATCCTATTTTAACTAACTAACTAACTAAGATATCAGTCACAACCATAATCCTATTTTAACTAACTAACTAACTAAGATATCAGTCACAACCATAATCCTATTTTAACTAACTAACTAACTAAGATATCAGTCACAACCATAATCCTATTTTAACTAACTAACTAACTAAGATATCAGTCACAACCATAATCCTATTTTAACTAACTAACTAACTAAGATATCAGTCACAACCATAATCCTATTTTAACTAACTAACTAACTAAGATATCAGTCACAACCATAATCCTATTTTAACTAACTAACTAACTAAGATATCAGTCACAACCATAATCCTATTTTAACTAACTAACTAACTAAGATATCAGTCACAACCATAATCCTATTTTAACTAACTAACTAACTAAGATATCAGTCACAACCATAATCCTATTTAACTAACTAACTAACTAAGATATCAGTCACAACCATAATCCTATTTTAACTAACTAACTAACTAAGATATCAGTCACAACCATAATCCTATTTTAACTAACTAACTAACTAAGATATCAGTCACAACCATAATCCTATTTTAACTAACTAACTAACTAAGATATCAGTCACAACCATAATCCTATTTTAACTAACTAACTAACTAAGATATCAGTCACAATCATAATCCTATTTTAAACTAACTAACTAACTAAGATATCAGTCACAACCATAATCCTATTTTAAACTAACTAACTAACTAAGATATCAGTCACAACCATAATCCTATTTTAACTAACTAACTAACTAAGATATCAGTCACAACCATAATCCTATTTTAAACTAACTAACTAACTAAGATATCAGTCACAACCATAATCCTATTTTAACTAACTAACTAACTAAGATATCAGTCACAACCATAATCCTATTTTAACTAACTAACTAACTAAGATATCAGTCACAACCATAATCCTATTTTAACTAACTAACTAACTAAGATATCAGTCACAACCATAATCCTATTTTAACTAACTAACTAACTAAGATATCAGTCACAACCATAATCCTATTTTAACTAACTAACTAACTAAGATATCAGTCACAACCATAATCCTATTTTAACTAACTAACTAACTAAGATATCAGTCACAACCATAATCCTATTTTAACTAACTAACTAACTAAGATATCAGTCACAACCATAATCCTATTTTAACTAACTAACTAACTAAGATATCAGTCACAACCATAATCCTATTTTAACTACTAACTAACTAAGATATCAGTCACAACCATAATCCTATTTTAACTAACTAACTAACTAAGATATCAGTCACAACCATAATCCTATTTTAACTAACTAACTAACTAAGATATCAGTCACAACCATAATCCTATTTGAACTAACTAACTAAGATATCAGTCACAACCATAATCCTATTTGAACTAACTAACTAACTAAGATATCAGTCACAACCATAATCCTATTTTAACTAACTAACTAACTAAGATATCAGTCACAACCATAATCCTATTTGAACTAACTAACTAACTAAGATATCAGTCACAACCATAATCCTATTTTAACTAACTAACTAACTAAGATATCAGTCACAACCATAATCCTATTTGAACTAACTAACTAACTAAGATATCAGTCACAACCATAATCCTATTTTAACTAACTAACTAACTAAGATATCAGTCACAACCATAATCCTATTTTAACTAACTAACTAACTAAGATATCAGTCACAACCATAATCCTATTTTAACTAACTAACTAACTAAGATATCAGTCACAACCATAATCCTATTTTAAACTAACTAACTAACTAAGATATCAGTCACAACCATAATCCTATTTTAACTAACTAACTAACTAAGATATCAGTCACAACCATAATCCTATTTTAACTAACTAACTAACTAAGATATCAGTCACAACCATAATCCTATTTTAACTAACTAACTAACTAAGATATCAGTCACAACCATAATCCTATTTTAACTAACTAACTAACTAAGATATCAGTCACAACCATAATCCTATTTTAACTAACTAACTAACTAAGATATCAGTCACAACCATAATCCTATTTTAACTAACTAACTAACTAAGATATCAGTCACAACCATAATCCTATTTTAACTAACTAACTAACTAAGATATCAGTCACAACCATAATCCTATTTTAACTAACTAACTAACTAAGATATCAGTCACAACCATAATCCTATTTTAACTAACTAACTAACTAAGATATCAGTCACAACCATAATCCTATTTTTAACTAACTAACTAACTAAGATATCAGTCACAACCATAATCCTATTTTAACTAACTAACTAACTAAGATATCAGTCACAACCATAATCCTATTTTAACTAACTAACTAACTAAGATATCAGTCACAACCATAATCCTATTTTAACTAACTAACTAACTAAGATATCAGTCACAACCATAATCCTATTTTAACTAACTAACTAACTAAGATATCAGTCACAACCATAATCCTATTTAACTAACTAACTAACTAAGATATCAGTCACAACCATAATCCTATTTTTAACTAACTAACTAACTAAGATCAGTCACAACCATAATCCTATTTTAACTAACTAACTAACTAAGATATCAGTCACAACCATAATCCTATTTTAACTAACTAACTAACTAAGATATCAGTCACAACCATAATCCTATTTTAACTAACTAACTAACTAAGATATCAGTCACAACCATAATCCTATTTTAACTAACTAACTAACTAAGATATCAGTCACAACCATAATCCTATTTTAACTAACTAACTAACTAAGATATCAGTCACAACCATAATCCTATTTTTAACTAACTAACTAACTAAGATATCAGTCACAACCATAATCCTATTTTAACTAACTAACTAACTAAGATATCAGTCACAACCATAATCCTATTTTAACTAACTAACTAACTAAGATATCAGTCACAACCATAATCCTATTTTAACTAACTAACTAACTAAGATATCAGTCACAACCATAATCCTATTTTAACTAACTAACTAACTAAGATATCAGTCACAACCATAATCCTATTTTAACTAACTAACTAACTAAGATATCAGTCACAACCATAATCCTATTTTAACTAACTAACTAACTAAGATATCAGTCACAACCATAATCCTATTTTAACTAACTAACTAACTAAGATATCAGTCACAACCATAATCCTATTTTAACTAACTAACTAACTAAGATATCAGTCACAACCATAATCCTATTTTAACTAACTAACTAACTAAGATATCAGTCACAACCATAATCCTATTTTAACTAACTACTAACTAAGATATCAGTCACAACCATAATCCTATTTTAACTAACTACTAACTAAGATATCAGTCACAACCATAATCCTATTTTAACTAACTAACTAACTAAGATATCAGTCACAACCATAATCCTATTTTAACTAACTAACTAACTAAGATATCAGTCACAACCATAATCCTATTTTAACTAACTAACTAAACTAAGATATCAGTCACAACCATAATCCTATTTAACTAACTAACTAACTAAGATATCAGTCACAACCATAATCCTATTTTAACTAACTAACTAACTAAGATATCAGTCACAACCATAATCCTATTTTAACTAACTAACTAACTAAGATATCAGTCACAACCATAATCCTATTTAACTAACTAACTAACTAAGATATCAGTCACAACCATAATCCTATTTTAACTAACTAACTAACTAAGATATCAGTCACAACCATAATCCTATTTTAACTAACTAACTAACTAAGATATCAGTCACAACCATAATCCTATTTGAACTAACTACTAACTAAGATATCAGTCACAACCATAATCCTATTTGAACTAACTAACTAACTAAGATATCAGTCACAACCATAATCCTATTTTAACTAACTAACACTAACTAAGATATCAGTCACAACCATAATCCTATTTTAACTAACTAACTAACTAAGCTATCAGTCACAACCATAATCCTATTTAACTAACTAACTAACTAAGATATCAGTCAACAACCATAATCCTATTTTAACTAACTAACTAACTAAGATATCAGTCACAACCATAATCCTATTTTAACTAACTAACTAACTAAGATATCAGTCACAACCATAATCCTATTTTAACTAACTAACTAACTAAGATATCAGTCACAACCATAATCCTATTTTAACTAACTAACTAACTAAGATATCAGTCACAACCATAATCCTATTTTAACTAACTAACTAACTAAGATATCAGTCACAACCATAATCCTATTTTAACTAACTAACTAACTAAGATATCAGTCACAACCATAATCCTATTTTAACTAACTAACTAACTAAGATATCAGTCACAACCATAATCCTATTTTAACTAACTAACTAACTAAGATATCAGTCACAACCATAATCCTATTTTAACTAACTAACTAACTAAGATATCAGTCACAACCATAATCCTAGTTTAACTAACTAACTAACTAAGATATCAGTCACAACCATAATCCTATTTTAACTAACTAACTAACTAAGATATCAGTCACAACCATAATCCTATTTAACTAACTAACTAACTAAGATATCAGTCACAACCATAATCCTATTTAACTAACTAACTAACTAAGATATCAGTCACAACCATAATCCTATTTTAAACTAACTAACTAACTAAGATATCAGTCACAACCATAATCCTATTTTAACTAACTAACTAACTAAGATATCAGTCACAACCATAATCCTATTTTAACTAAACTAACTAACTAAGATATCAGTCACAACCATAATCCTATTTTAACTAACTAACTAACTAAGATATCAGTCACAACCATAATCCTATTTTAACTAACTAACTAACTAAGATATCAGTCACAACCATAATCCTATTTTAACTAACTACGTAACTAAGATATCAGTCACAACCATAATCCTATTTTAACTAACTAACTAACTAAGATATCAGTC
Organism: Paralithodes platypus; assembly: GCA_032716605.1. NCBI lineage: Eukaryota > Metazoa > Arthropoda > Malacostraca > Decapoda > Lithodidae > Paralithodes > Paralithodes platypus. The sequence continues at coordinate 11,733,854 of CM064504.1, forward strand.
ACAACCATAATCCTATTTTAACTAACTAACTAACTAAGATATCAGTCACAACCATAATCCTATTTTAACTAACTAACTAACTAAGATATCAGTCACAACCATAATCCTATTTTAACTAACTAACTAACTAAGATATCAGTCACAACCATAATCCTATTTTAACTAACTAACTAACTAAGATATCAGTCACAACCATAATCCTATTTTAACTAACTAACTAACTAAGATATCAGTCACAACCATAATCCTATTTTAACTAACTAACTAACTAAGATATCAGTCACAACCATAATCCTATTTTAACTAACTAACTAACTAAGATATCAGTCACAACCATAATCCTATTTTATCTAACTAACTAACTAAGATATCAGTCACAACCATAATCCTATTTTAACTAACTAACTAACTAAGATATCAGTCACAACCATACTCCTATTTTAACTAACTAACTAACTAAGATATCAGTCACAACCATAATCCTATTTTAACTAACTAACTAACTAAGATATCAGTCACAACCATAATCCTATTTTAACTAACTAACTAACTAAGATATCAGTCACAACCATAATCCTATTTTAACTAACTAACTAACTAAGATATCAGTCACAACCATAATCCTATTTTAACTAACTAACTAACTAAGATATCAGTCACAACCATAATCCTATTGAACTAACTAACTAACTAAGATATCAGTCACAACCATAATCCTATTTTAACTAACTAACTAACTAAGATATCAGTCACAACCATAATCCTATTTGAACTAACTAACTAACTAAGATATCAGTCACAACCATAATCCTATTGAACTAAACTAACTAACTAAGATATCAGTCACAACCATAATCCTATTTGAACTAACTAACTAACTAAGATATCAGTCACAACCATAATCCTATTTGAACTAACTAACTAACTAAGATATCAGTCCACACCATAATCCTATTTGAACTAACTAACTAACTAAGATATCAGTCACAACCATAATCCTATTTGAACTAACTAACTAACTAAGATATCAGTCACAACCATAATCCTATTTTAACTAACTAACTAACTAAGATATCAGTCACAACCATAATCCTATTTGAACTAACTAACTAACTAAGATATCAGTCACAACCATAATTCCTATTTGAACTAACTAACTAACTAAGATATCAGTCACAACCATAATCCTATTTTAACTAACTAACTAACTAAGATATCAGTCACAACCATAATCCTATTTTAACTAACTAACTAACTAAGATATCAGTCACAACCATAATCCTATTTTAACTAACTAACTAACTAAGATATCAGTCACAACCAATCCTATTTTAACTAACTAACTAACTAAGATATCAGTCACAACCATAATCCTATTTTAACTAACTAACTAACTAAGATATCAGTCACAACCATAATCCTATTTTAACTAACTAACTAACTAAGATATCAGTCACAACCATAATCCTATTTTAACTAACTAACTAACTAAGATATCAGTCACAACCATAATCCTATTTTAACTAACTAACTAACTAAGATATCAGTCACAACCATAATATATTTGAACTAACTAACTAACTAAGATATCAGTCACAACCATAATCCTATTTTAACTAACTAACTAACTAAGATATCAGTCACAACCATAATCCTATTTTAACTAACTAACTAACTAAGATATCAGTCACAACCATAATCCTATTTTAACTAACTAACTAACTAAGATATCAGTCACAACCATAATCCTATTTTAACTAACTAACTAACTAAGATATCAGTCACAACCATAATCCTATTTTAAACTAACTAACTAACTAAGATATCAGTCACAACCATAATCCTATTTTAACTAACTAACTGACTAAGATATCAGTCACAACCATAATCCTATTTAACTACTAACTAACTAAGATATTAACTAACTAACTAACTAGATATATCAGTCACAACCATAATCCTATTTTAACTAACTAACTAAGATATCAGTCACAACCATAATCCTATTTTAACTAACTAACTAACTAAGATATCAGTCACAACCATAATCCTATTTAACTAACTAACTAACTAAGATATCAGTCACAACCATAATCCTATTTTAACTAACTAACTAACTAAGATATCAGTCACAACCATAATCCTATTTTAACTAACTAACTAACTAAGATATCAGTCACAACCATAATCCTATTTTAACTAACTAACTAAGATATCAGTCACAATCATAATCCTATTTTAACTAACTAACTAACTAAGATATCAGTCACAACCATAATCCTATTTTAACTAACTAACTAACTAAGATATCAGTCACAACCATAATCCTATTTTAACTAACTAACTAACTAAGATATCAGTCACAACCATAATCCTATTTTAACTAACTAACTAACTAAGATATCAGTCACAACCATAATCCTATTTTAACTAACTAACTAACTAAGATATCAGTCACAACCATAATCCTATTTTACTAACTAACTAAACTAAGATATCAGTCACAACCATAATCCTATTTTAACTAACTAACTAACTAAGATATCAGTCACAACCATAATCCTATTTTAACTAACTAACTAACTAAGATATCAGTCACAACCATAATCCTATTTTAACTAACTAACTAACTAAGATATCAGTCACAACCATAATCCTATTTGAACTAACTAACTAACTAAGATATCAGTCACAACCATAATCCTATTTGAACTAACTAACTAACTAAGATATCAGTCACAACCATAATCCTATTTGAACTAACTAACTAACTAAGATATCAGTCACAACCATAATCCTATTTTAACTAACTAACTAACTAAGATATCAGTCACAACCATAATCCTATTTTAACTAACTAACTAACTAAGATATCAGTCACAACCATAATCCTATTTTAACTAACTAACTAACTAAGATATCAGTCACAACCATAATCTACCTGGAGTCTAGTTTCCGATTCCAATGTGAAAGAACCTCACAATATTACGAGAACAAACTAATTGCTCATCGAAAATTGCCGGAAATAGCGCTCGTGTGACACCGGCCTCTCCTGCCCACAGGTACAGTCGGCCTAGTAAGTGATGTCTCGGCACCAAGTATGTTTTGATCAATAATTTGTATCAGCAATATCTAGTGCATATTCTATCCAAAAATCAATCCAGATCATTATAATTGCGTTAATAAATAATTCTTATGAGTGGGTTAGAGACTATGGTATCCGAGTGTACAGTCGCGCTAATAAGTGATTTTTCGGCACCAATTATGTGTTGATCAATAATTGGTATCAGCAATATCTAAGCTTCATTTCTTCATATGGAGTGAAATATACAAGCATGTTCCTACACTTACCCACCCTATTCAACATCTGACAGACATTAATACAGCACAGAGCAAGCCAAACGTAATGACAGTTGAGACATGACTTATTAGCGCGACCGTACAGTCACTTATAATAATTCGGTCCCTCCGATGTTTATATTTATACAATTAAAACTACCTGAATTGAATTTTGGATAAAATTAGCTTTTCAATAAATAGTATATATTATTTATTAGTTGGTGCATAGAAAATTATATTCCTAAATTTTTATGAGTGACTGTACTGTACTGGATTAGTTAGTTCAAATAGGACTTCAGAGGCTATCATCCCTTCTGGATTATTTAGCCAGCACACTGTAAGTCATTAATAGCGTCAGAAATAGATCCCCCTTTCGAGAACCCCAGTCCCTTCTTGGGGACTGGAGTTCTCGAAAAGGGGCTAGCCTCTGAAGTCCTAATTTAACTAACTAACTACCTGGTGCCAATGCTAAAATGTCCCACACAAAAAAAAAAAAAAAAAAAAAAAAAAAAAAAAATCATCATATCTTGAAAGGGTTAAACACAAACGAGGATTATCAGAGAAAAAACATTATTGTCTTGAAAGTTCTTATTTTATTATAATAGTATTACTTGTTGGTGAATTTTCGTACCTTACAGTACAGTATATTGGTAGCTATTTTTGTTTTTGGATTTCAACTATGTAATATACAGTATATATATTTATTTATTTATTTTAGCATACATACCTATTTTAAAATCAGTTCCTTTGAATTCAACCATTTATTTCTATGTTAAATTTGAATTCAACCATTTATTTCTGTGTTACCTTTGGATTCAACCATTTATTTCTGTTAACTTTCAATTCAACCATGCATTGCAACACAATTTTTAGTCCATGCGTGAATAACAATAATTTACTCGTTGAAATAACAATGCAGTAGATATTCCTTTATAATTTGTATGTATATTGCAATAATTTGAATGTATATTGCAATAATTTGAATGTATATTGCAATAATTTTAATGTATATTGCAATAATCTTTACCTTTTAACTCACATGTACAATCATGAACAAAAACTTCTGGACATTTTTTGGAGGCACACCTATTTTGATAAACTTTTTTGAGTCAGAGAGATTTGATTACTGGGATTCACAGCTTAGTCTTTTGATTATTATGACGCGCTCTGACCGTCTTTTCTGGCTATCACTAGACGATTGTATACAGTTTAAGAAGTATCTGTGGGAATGAAAAGTGTTAAGACTGTCTCGATTAACCCTCTGACTGCCATAGATGCTTCCCAATCTGAATCAAATCATCTCATAACAGCCCGAAAACAGACAAGACATGCGTAATCGGATTTTGAAAGGATTAATGCTTACTGTCTTGTTAGTTAGTTAGTTAAAATAGGACTTCAGAGGCTATCAACCCTTCTGGATTACTAAGCCAGCACACTGTAAGGCAAGAATAGCGTCAGGACTGGAGCCCCCTTTCGAGAACTCCAGTCCCTTGCCGTCTTGTTGTTCTTATCGTTAGTTGGGGTTCCTGTACTCCTGAACCCGACTGTACATTACAATAGATGTTAATGTTAATTTAACGGGAGATGTGTATTTATATGAATTTATCTGTTCATAAATGTATTCATGTATTTTATCTGTTCATAAATGTATTCATGTATTTTATCTGTTCATAAATTAATGTATTCATGTATTTTTATATTATTTTTTAGTTTCCTCCCAAGACCTCCAATCAAGCTTTCCAAAATACCCCTAAGACGCTTCTTCGAGATAAATATTTAAATTTGTTAGTAAAAATTGTCCCGGGCAAAGGCCGGTTAATCCTAGAATGCAGGCTCGCTATCGCTCGCCAGAAAAAAATCAATGCCTACTGTAAATGGCACAAAAGGTCTTAAAATTGCCAAACTAATGGGGCTAAACATGAGAGAGAACAGGGTCCAGAAAAACCAAACCCCCCCTTTAACTGTTCATTATAATTAGTTTCAGGTGTTCATTTTCTCCTGCGGTTGTGGAGTCATATAATCCGGTGGTGGTGTCGAATTTGGTGTCATATCTGGTGGTGGTGTCGGATTTGGTTTCATATATTTGTTTTTATTTATTTTGTTTTTCCTATGTGAGTGAGGGAGACAAAAGGCAGAACTGCCTGTAGCGAGTGCCTCCCCCAGAGTTGAAAGAGTGACAGGGCCAAAATCAAGGGACGTTCGAGCCAAAGTGCCTGGACACACGGAGTTCGAAGCAATTTAAGTCATAGCAAGAAGGAAAGACTGATTCTGGGACAGAGTTCCAGATCTCAGCTGTTGAATAGAAGAAAGTCTGAGAGTAAAATTTTACTCTTGGGTTGGAGAGTTGCACAGAGTAGGGATAGGATGTGGTTTCATATTGGGTGGTGGTGTCGGATGTGGTGTCATAATCCGGAGGTGGTGTCGGTTGTGGTGTCATATCCGGTTGTGGTGTCGGATGTGGTGTCATATCGGGTGGTGGTGTCGGATGTGATGTCATGTCGGGAGGTTATGTTGCATGTGGTGTCATATCGGGTGGTGGTGTCAGAGGTGGTGTCATATCGGGTGGTGGTGTTAGATGTGGTGTCATATCGGGTGGTGGTGTCATATCGGGTAGTGGTGTCGGATGTTGTGCCACCTTATTTCTGGAAACTAAAGTTAGAAAAGATTTCGGTGGTAGTATCTTGTTCGGTGGTGGTAATGCCTTGTTCAATGCTGGCAGTGCCTTGTTCAGTGCTGGCAGTGCCTTGTTCAGTGCTGGCAGTGCCTTGTTCAGTGCTGGCAGTGCCTTGTTCAATGTTGGTAGTATCTTGTCCGGTTGCGGTAGGTGGTTCGGCTGTGGTAGGGGGTGGTAGACAAGCCTCCGCCTCCTCCAGACGGGTTGCCGCGGCGACGTTGAGTTTGAGGGTGTGGAGCCAGCCTTGTTGGGCCTCCATCAGGTTACCGTTCCTCCTCATCACACAGATATCGTGAGCGCAGGAGTCTGAGAGGAAGGAAATGCCAGGCTATAGTTGTAGTTAGGTTATAGGTTATATATAGTTATATATAGTATACTGTATATAGGTTATATACAGTTATAGTTAGGTTTGTATTGTCTTAGTAAGGTTAAGAGGCACATGGGGTCATTTACTCCTGAAGGAATCAGTGGATTTGTAAACAATTTATGAAATTTGGCACACGTATAGACAGTATAGGAGACAATAAGATATGAAGATTGGCATTGCCCAATTGAAAATGGGTTTTTATTGTTTCTGAATTAGTTAAAAATTAGCATAACACATATGCCACTACTAAAAATAGAACTTGTCCTACAAAATCCCAGGAATAATTTATTTGTAGTGTTCAATCAACTCACAAATGGTGGTTCTTGAATTTGTGCATGTACCTTTTATATATCCTATTCAGTTTTGGAATCAAGCGATTAGAAAATGAGGTGAAATATGTTTCCACTTTAAGCCGGTATCACACGAGAGCTTTTATAGTCAACATTCGATGATCAACATTTTTCTGGCAACATTTCTGTATTATTTGGCACTGGTATCGGAAACTAGACTGATGATAGATGAATTTAGGTGACCTAAATATTGTAAATGTTGACCTCACAAGCTGCCAGACCAGTGTTGAGGATAAATGTTGAGTGAAATGGCGCTCGTGTGATGCCGGCTTTATTCAGAATTCGAGGACATGCAGTATACGATCAGGTGGGGTTATAAGAAAATGGCATACAAATGGTGTAGATTTGTTTACACACTTCCTAATGGTATATGACTGAACCTCGTACGATTTGTGTTTACTGAGCTTTTCCATTTCTAAGGTCAGTAATTTACATATTGAGACAAAGGCCCACAAAGTTAGATAGGTGTTCTTTTGGGCCCTGTTATATATCAAAACGTAATGTTTGCGAACTTTGAAAGCGATAGTCCTAGTAACTATTGATCGTAGGAGGAGGATTCATATACCATTGGAAAGCGCGTAATAATTCCTATAAACAATGCTAGCCATTTTCTTCTACTCTCTCCCGTTCATGCACAGTGTGTCGCCAAAGTCGCATAAAATGGAGAAAAACTCAAAACATGATTTAATGATCTTTGAGATCGATAGGCTCAGTAACTACTGGTTGTAGGAGGGTGATGTACCATTGGAAAGTGCATTAAACACTCTAAAAACTGGTACAGTACAGCACTTTAATTATACCCCACCCCCTCGTTTGTGCACAGCATGACGTTAATATCGAAAACAGTGGAAAGAAAATTCACCTGATTTTGAGTCTTGATATTGATAAAGAGATGGGACGAAAGGTCTTAAAATCGACAAACTACTGGGGTGAACGTCATAACAATTCAACATTAATGGGGCTAAGCATGAGGGAGACGGGGTCCAAAAAAAGCAACTACCTCCCTTTTTTAGACATCACACATTCTGATATACTAGATATATATAATAGGTAGTATTCAGTGCAACTACATATGAATAACCAAGGATATGTATTTCGTTATATATTCGTTATATATATATATATATATTCGCTCTGGCTGGGTCATGTCACAAAAATATAAATTATAATATTAATGTCATGTAACCACTTCAAGATATAATTACAAATTTCTTTTAATTTTTCTGGCTATTATTAGAAGATTTTTTTTCAGATTAGGAACCTTATATGGAATTCAGAGGGTTAATTGAGATAGCCTTTCCCCTTTTTAATTCGCACATATCTATAAGCACATCTATAAGCATATCTAAGAGCACATATGCTCTATAAAATCATCTAATGATAGCCAGAATGAATGTTGAAAGCGCGTCATAATTCTGTAACGGTTGATAGAAATGACTACACATGTCTTCTTTAGCCACCAACCGCCACACAGTCAGTCACCCCTCAGCTTTCGTGGTGGGTTGATGTTGTCTCGCTGCAGATGAGTCATTTTGGCCTAAATAACTGGTACTGTACGGTCGCGCTAATAAGTCATGTCCCAGCTGTCATTACGTTTGGTTTGCTCTGTACTGTATTCATGTATGTCAGATGTTGAATAGGCTGGGTAAGTGTATGGATATGTTTGTATATTTCACTCGATATGAAGAAATGAAGCTTAGATAGGCCTATTGCTGATACCAATTATTGATCAAAACATACTTGGTGCCGAGACATCACTTATTAGCGCGATTGTACAATCATGGACATTAGTTCTTAACTGCCCTGTGATTTTTTGTATGCAAATATTACAAATTGCAGCGACCAGTTGACATATAATAGCTACAATGAATGCAATTATCAATTTGTGAGTTTATGCAAAAGCGAGTTTATTCGAAAATATAGAATAAAAGTATAAATTGCATAAGGAAAAACATAGGGTGGTTAATAACAAATGTACTGCCATACATAGCAAAACACATAGGGTGGTTAATAACATATGTACTGCCATACATAGCAAAACACATAGGGTGGTTAATAACATATGTACTGCCATACATAGGGTGGTTAATAACATATGTACTGCCATACATAGGGTGGTTAATAACATATGTACTGCCATACATAGGGTGGTTAATAACATATGTACTGCCATACATAGGGTGGTTAATAACATATGTACGTACATACATAGCAAAATGCTCTGGTTTATTAAGGGGAGATCTCCACTTGAGGGATTTTTTTCTTGACCCCTTTCTCCCTCATGTTTAGCCCCATTGCTTTTGATATTATAAAACGTTCGCCCCATTAATTTAGCGATTTTAAGAACTCTCACCCCATATTAAGACCTTTCGTGCAATTCAGGTGTCTATTTTATCCTGGCGAGCGATAGCGAGCCTGTAATTTAAGAGGAACCGGCCTTCGGCCGGGACATTTTTCTACCGAAAAATGTACAAATTTATCTTGAAAGGGACTCGAGGGTGTGTAATTTTAAGGTTGATGGAGGTCTATGGAACAAACTAAATACCTCCTCTTAACACCTTCTGTACCGACAATGTCTTTTTATTGTATTGTAGCTGTATTTAGACGATTTTGTGCAGTTTAAGAAGGAGCTGTGGTAGTAGAAAGGGTTAAGTGAAATTGTTTGAAGCTTGTTAAATGCTGGAGGCCGTTTTTATACTGAATACAATCGTCCAATAATAGCTAGAATAAAGTTAAAAGGACGACACCGACACAGAAGGGGTTAAGGGTTGATAGAAATGACTGACCTAGGAGGTAGGGGTCCACAGAACTTCCCAGCTCAGTGCGACATAGGTTCTTGGAGCTCTGGAAAGACGGGTCGGTGGAGATGCAAGCGTCGTCTGGCTGTGGAGGGAGAGAGTGAGTGAGTGAGTGAGTGGGTGGGTGAGTGAGAGAGAGAGTGAGAGTGAGTGAGTGAGTGAAAGTGAGAGTTGGTAGTAAGAGAGAGAGAGAGAGAGCACTTTCATTTAGGCACGTCATACTACTTCTCTCTACATACAAGTACTTCATATTGACAGCATGCAGAGGGTTTGGTTGAATGTATTGTTTGCAATTATTGTATTTTTTTCTATAGTTCGTTCATTCTAGGCTGGGCAGAAATCGTAACCCCTAACCTCTGATAACTCAAGAAGGACTAGAGTAATGGAGCTAATATTTCTACCAAATAGGAAGACTTGGCTAGGGAATATGTGTATAAATTGACGGCTCATTTGCTCTAGCCCTTTTTGAGTTACAGAGGTTAGAGATTACAATTTATGCCCAACCTAGAATGACCGGACTATAGTCAGGGGTGCTTTGAGAAGACACAAGATGAACATTATTCTGATTTCATTCACTTCAGGGGGAGGGTTCGTTTTTCTGGTCCCCTTTCTTCCTCATGTTTAACCCCATTAGTTTTCAGGCTCGCTTTCGCTCGCCAGATAAAATCGACACCTAACTGGCACATGAGGTCTTGATATTGATACAGAAATGGGACAAAAGGGCTAAAAATCGACAAACTAATGGGGTGAACGTCTTAAAATTTCAAAACTAATGGGGCTAAACACGAGGGAGAAGGGGTCCACAAAAAACAACCTACCTCCCCCCCCCCCCCTACTCGATACACTTTTGAAGACCACCACATCGCGATTTTGATCAGTTGTTTTGTCTTTTTACCTTGTTCGTCCAACTTTTGGTTTGTTTACTTTGCAAGTTTTACATCAACCCTTTCACCACCATTACGTAGTTGTCACCATATTCTGGTTACCATTAGACGATTTTCTTTAGTTTATAATCTACCTCTACGACTCAAATAGGTAAATACGATCTCAATAAACCCTCTGAATAACATTGATACTTCTGAAACTGCCTAAAATTGTCTAACTCTAGCCAGAATGAAAGGTCAAAAGACGTCATGGTGCTGAAGGGGGTAATATACTTACTAGTGTTTGGAGGTTCCCGTTGCAGCCTTTGCCCTCTTCTTCACACGGATAGATGCACTGGTCATCGATCTGGTCATGAGTCTGTTGGGGCAAAATATATAATGTTAGAAAAATATATTGTTATGTGAGGAATAATTTAACCTTCTGATAATTATGACACACAATATAACCGTATATTCGTGCTAATATTAGTTGATTATATGCAGCTTAGGAAGGATCTGTGGGTTGTTATGTGAGGAATAATTGAACCCTCGGAAGATTATGACACACAGTTTGACAGTTTCTTCTGGCTATTATAAGACGATTCTATAAAGCTTAGGAAGGATCTGTGGCAATTATGATTTTGTTTTCTACTGTATGTGTATGAAAGAGACAAAAGGCAGCCTGCCTGTGACGAGTGTCTCCCCTAAAGCCAAAATAGTGACAGAGTGCTAAATTCGAGGAAAGTTGGGGCCAAAGTGCCTGCACACGCGAAGTTTAAAGCAGTATAAGTCATAAGATAGTAAAGACTATTTCAATCTACCCTCTGATTTCCATATACCTATCCTAATCTGAATAAAATCGTCTAAAAGATGGCAAGAAAAAAACAACATGCATCATCGGACTTTCTTCTAAGGGTTAAGACCACTTACCAGGTATGATGGTTCGGTTACTATAGTTCATTCATTATAGTCCATTCATTATAGTTCATTCATTATAGTCCATTCATTATAGTCCATTCATTATAGTTCATTCATTATAGTTCATTCATTATAGTCCATTCATTATAGTTCATTCATTATAGTTCATTCATTATAGTTCATTCAATATACTTCATTCATTCTAGTTCATTCATTCTAGTTCATTCATTATAGTTCATTCATTATAGTCCATTCATTAGTCCATTCATTATAGTCCATTCATTATAGTTCATTCATTATAGTTCATTCATTATAGTTCATTCATTATAGTCCATTCATTATAGTCCATTCATTATAGTCCATTCATTATAGTTCATTCATTATAGTTCATTCATTATAGTCCATTCATTATAGTCCATTCATTATAGTCCATTCATTATAGTTCATTCATTATAGTTCATTCATTATAGTCCATTCATTATAGTCCATTCATTATAGTCCATTCATTATAGTCCATTCATTATAGTCCATTCATTATAGTTCATTCATTATAGTTCATTCATTATAGTCCATTCATTATAGTCCATTCATTATAGTCCATTCATTATAGTTCATTCATTATAGTTCATTCATTATAGTCCATTCATTATAGTTCATTCATTATAGTCATTCATTCTAGTTCATTCATTCTAGTTCATTCATTATAGTTCATTCATTATAGTTCATTCATTATAGTTCATTCATTATAGTTCATTCATTATAGTTCATTCATTATAGTTCATTCATTATAGTTCATTCATTATAGTTCATTCATTATAGTCCATTCATTATAGTTCATTCATTATAGTTCATTCATTGTAGTTCATTCATTGTAGTTCATTCATTCTAGTTCATTCATTATAGTTCATTCAATATACTTCATTCATTATAGTTCATTCATTCTAGTTCATTCATTATAGTTCATTCATTATAGTTCATTCATTATAGTTCATTCATTATAGTTCATTCATTATAGTTCATTCATTATAGTCCATTCATTATTATAGTTCATTCATTATAGTTCATTCATTATAGTTCATTCATTATAGTTCATTCATTATAGTTCATTCATTATAGTTCATTCATTATAGTTCATTCATTATAGTTCATTCATTATAGTTCATTCATTATAGTTCATTCATTATAGTTCATTTATTATAGTTCATTCATTAGTCCATTCATTATAGTTTATTCATTAGTCCATTCATTATTATAGTCCATTCATTATAGTTCATTCATTATTATAGTTCATTCATTATAGTTCATTCATTATTATAGTTCATTCATTATAGTTCATTCATTATAGTTCATTCATTATAGTTCATTCATTATAGTTCATTCATTATAGTTCATTCATTATAGTTCATTCATTATAGTTCATTCATTATAGTTCATTCATTATAGTCCATTCATTATAGTTCATTCATTATTATAGTTCATTCATTATAGTTCATTCATTATAGTTCATTCATTATAGTTCATTCATTATAGTTCATTCATTATAGTTCATTCATTATAGTCCATTCATTATAGTTCATTCATTATAGTTCATTCATTATAGTTCATTCATTATAGTTCATTCATTATAGTTCATTCATTATAGTTCATTCATTATAGTTCATTCATTATAGTTCATTCATTATAGTTCATTCATTATAGTTCATTCATTATAGTCCATTCATTATAGTTCATTCATTATAGTCCATTCATTATAGTTCATTCATTATAGTTCATTCATTATAGTTCATTCATTATAGTTCATTCATTATAGTTCATTCATTATAGTTCATTCATTATAGTTCATTCATTATAGTTCATTCATTATAGTTCATTCATTATTATAGTTTATTCATTATAGTTTATTCATTATAGTTTATTCATTATAGTGTATTCATTATAGTTTATTCATTATAGTTTATTCATTATAGTTTATTCATTATAGTTTATTCATTATAGTGTATTCATTATAGTTTATTCATTATAGTTTATTCATTATAGTGTATTCATTATAGTCCATTCATTATAGTCCATTCATTATAGTCCATTCATTATAGTCCATTCAGTATAGGTAGGCCAGAAATCCTGACCCACTAATCACTGTAACTCAAAAATGGCGGTAGCAAATGGGCTGTACATTTCTGCACCTATTCCCTGGCTGACTCTTCCCAAATGGTAGAAAGAATAGCTCGATTACTCTAGTCTTTCTTTTAGTTATAGAGGTTAGTGGTCAAGATTTTTGGCCTAGTTATATTGATATAGTTATATTATAAATATATTAGTATTATTGATATATTATATACATTATATATAAATATATATATATATATATATATATACCGGTATATATATATTTATATATTATTATTATTTTATTATTAAAGTTATTTTATACAGTATTATAAATATATTATAGTTATATATCAACTAGAGACACAGTTCAGAAATTATATACAGCACACTCTGTGAATGTTAGGAATATCATTGTCATATAATTAACCCATTGAGCCCCATCTGAAAAAGTAACTTATGTAACACCCAGTCCCAGGCATCTTTTAAATGTGTGTGTTTTTTTTTTTTTTAACCAACATTGAGTGGCCCAGGGTGGTCTTCGTGGGCTGCCTACTTTGCCCCACATCCTAAGCTACCATGTGTTTGAGACCCCCACAAGCATTTAGGGAGGCGTAAAATGATTTGAATAAGGTGAGAATATCCGACGTACAATAGCCGACGCTGGAGCTGTACATAACAAAAGTGTGCGTTGGTCAATGGCCAACGCTCGGGCTGTATGGGTTAATTAAAGAAGTTCTATGTTGCCGTCAATTAGTTTGAATTAAGTTACACAACATCGTTCTTTCCACCAACCATCCAAGTTGACGGGAAGTATGATGATGGGCGCTGCTCGAGGGTGTGGACGTGGCTGAACCTATCCGTGAAGTCGTCAGCCTGGTAGTCACTGTAGAGGCCACACAGACCATTCAGACCATCAGTGAGGCTAGGGTGTGCCCACACGTCCAGGCGGTAGGGACAACTCATCACCTGGGAAGAGAGGTTGGGAAATGGAATATGTGATTAACTCCTTCATTACCGGTGACGTATTTTGCATTTTATTTGAGCTACATTTACACAAGTTTATGAAGCTTAGGAAAGATACATGGTAGCAAAAAGGATTAATTGAAATGTTTGTAGCCTGTTAATGGGTAGAAGTCGTACATAAGCTTAATAAAATTGTCTAATAGTTGCCAGAATATCATGGAATAGACGTCGCCGGTACAGAAGAGGTCGAAATTTACATTCGAGATGGGTCTGTCCTCAGGGAATCGTAATTTTAGTGGGATTAAAAAATGAGTGAAGCAGCGAACACCATGTTTATTTTCATATTTTCAGACGTTTCGACATTTTGATGATATTAAGAATATATCGAAACATCTGAAAATATGAAAATGAAGATGTTTGATGCCTCACTCATTGTTTTATCTCTACTGAGTTTACATTCTTAATACTATCTTGTGAAACGCTCGTCCAGGAAATATCGACAACTTATTGGCTTGAAGCGTCTTATAATCGCCAAACCAATTAGGTGCAATGTCTTATGAATATTCTCCAAACTAATAACAGGGAGGATCTTAATAGACCCGCCCTGCTCCAAATGGGGTTAAGCCCCATGTTATTAA
>CM064504.1:11748972-11763972 GCA_032716605.1 Paralithodes platypus
TATACGTCATCCATTCATTATAGTCCATTCATTATAGTTCTTCCATTATAGTAGTCCATTCATTATACAGTTCCCTCATTATAAAGTCCATTATCATGTCATTA
This sequence comes from Paralithodes platypus, assembly GCA_032716605.1. Lineage (NCBI taxonomy): Eukaryota > Metazoa > Arthropoda > Malacostraca > Decapoda > Lithodidae > Paralithodes > Paralithodes platypus. Next base: position 11,749,077 of record CM064504.1, read on the forward strand.
TTAAGTTCCTCTCATTATAGAGTCCCTTCATTATAAAGCATTCATTCATTATAGCTTCATTCATTATAGTTCATTCCTTATAGTTCATTCATTATAGGTTCATTCATATAACATTCACTACACGTTCATTCATTATAGTATACACGTTCATTCATTATATAGTCCATTCATTATAGTTCATTCATTATTATAGTCCATTCATTATTATAGTTCATGCATTATTATAGTTCATTCATTATTATAGTTCATTCATTATAGTTCATTCATTATAGTCCCCATTCCATTATAGTCCATTTCATTATAGTCCCCCCTTCATTATAGTCCATTCATTATAGTTCATTCATTATAGTTCCATTCATTATAGTCCATTCATTATAGGTCCATTCATTATAGTTCATTCATTCATAGTAATTCATTAAGTCCATTCATTCATTATAGTCCATTCATTATAGTCCATTCATTATAGTTCCATTCATTATAGTCCATTCATTATAGGTTCATTCATTTATAGTCCATCATTATAGTTCATTCATCATTATAGTTTATTCATTATAGTACATCCTTCCATTATAGTCCATTCATTATAGTTCCATTCATTATAGTTCATTCATTATCGTTTCAGTTCTATAGTCCCATTCATATAATAGGTTTCATTCATTATAGTTCCATTTCATTATAGCCAGTATTATAGTCATTCACGTATAGTTCATTCATTGTAGTTCATTCATTGTAGTTCATTCATTCTAGTTCATTCATTATAGTTCATTCAATATACTTCATTCATTCTAGTTCATTCATTCTAGTTCATTCATTATAGTCCATTCATTATTATAGTTCATTCATTATAGTTCATTCATTATAGTCATTCTTCATTGATAGGTTCCATTCCATTATAGTTCAAGTCATGGATTAGTCATTCATAAGTTCATTCATTATAGTTCAGTCATTATAGTTCATTCCAATTATAGTCAATTCATTTATTAGTTAGGTAGTATAAGTCCATATGCATTTAAGTTAGTTCATTCATTATAGTTTCACATTCATTATAGTTTATTCATATATAGTTCAATCATTCATAGTTATCCATCATTATAGGTCCATTCATTATAGTTCCATTCATTATAGTCATCATTCATGATCATTTCCTAGTTCATTCATTATAGTTCATTCATTAGAGTTCGTCATTATAGTACATTCATTTATAGTTATTCATTTCCATTATAGTTCATTTCATTATAGTGCTTCATATAGTTCATTCATTATAGTTTCTTCATTCATTATAGTTCATTCATTATAGTTTCATTGCATTATATGTCATTCATTCTAGTTCATTCATTATAGTTCATTCATTATAGTTGCATGTCATTAAAATAAAGTCCATGCATTATAGTGTCAGTAATTAATAATAGTCATTCATTATAGTAATTCATTATAGTTCCATCATTTATAGGTTCATTCATATAGTGTTCATTCATCTATAGTTTTTCATCAGATCATAGTGTTCATTCATTCTAGTTCATTCATTCTAGTTCATTCATTATAGTTTCATTCATTATAGTCATTCATTATAGTCCATTCATTATAGTCATTATAGGTCATTCATTATAGTGCATTCATTATAGTCCATTCATTATAGTCCATTCATTATAGTTTATTCATTATAGTCCATTCATTATTATAGTCCATTCATTATTATAGTCCATTCATTATAGTTCATTCATTATTATAGTTCATTCATTATTATAGTCCATTCATTATAGTTCATTCATTATTATAGTCCATTCATTATAGTTCATTCATTATAGTTCATCATTCATTATAGTCCTTCATTATAGTTCATTCATTCATCTCATTATAGTTCATTCATTATAGTCCATTCATTATAGGTTCATATCCATTCATTATAGTCATTCATTATAGTTCATTCATTATAGTCCATTCATTATAGTTCATTCATTATAGTTCATTCATTATAGTCCATTCATTATAGTTCATTCATTATAGTTCATTCATTATAGTTCATTCATTATAGTTCATTCATTATAGTCCATTCATTATAGTTCATTCATTATAGTCCATTCATTATAGTCCATTCATTATAGTTCATTCATTATAGTCCATTATCATTCATAGTTCATTCAGTTCATTCATTATAGTTCATTCATTATAGTTCATTCACAGTTCATTCATTTATAGTCCATTCATTATTATAGTCCATTCATTATAGTTCATTCATTATAGTCCATTCATTATAGTCCATTCATTATAGTTCATTCATTATAGGTAGGCCAGAAATCCTGACCCACTAATCACTGTAACTCAAAAATGGCGGTAGCAAATGGGCTGTACATTTCTGCACCTATTCCCTGGCTGACTCTTCCCAAATGGTAGAAAGAATAGCTCGATTACTCTAGTCTTTCTTTTAGTTATAGAGGTTAGTGGTCAAGATTTTTGGCCTAGTTATATTGATATAGTTATATTATAAATATATTAGTATTATTGATATATTATATACATTATATATAATTATATATATATATATATATATATATACCGGTATATATATATATTTATATATATTATTATATTATTTTATTATTAAAGTTATTTTATACAGTATTATATAAATATATTATAGTTATATATCAACTAGAGACACAGTTCAGAAATTATATACAGCACACTCTGTGAATGTTAGGAATATCATTGTCATATAATTAACCCATTGAGCCCCATCTGAAAAAGTAACTTATGTAACACCCAGTCCCAGGCATCTTTTAAATGTGTGTGTTTTTTTTTTTTTTAACCAACATTGAGTGGCCCAGGGTGGTCTTCGTGGGCTGCCTACTTTGCCCCACATCCTAAGCTACCATGTGTTTGAGACCCCCACAAGCATTTAGGGAGGCGTAAAATGATTTGAATAAGGTGAGAATATCCGACGTACAATAGCCGACGCTGGAGCTGTACATAACAAAAGTGTGCGTTGGTCAATGGCCAACGCTCGGGCTGTATGGGTTAATTAAAGAAGTTCTATGTTGCCGTCAATTAGTTTGAATTAAGTTACACAACATCGTTCTTTCCACCAACCATCCAAGTTGACTGGAAGTATGATGTTGGGCGCTGCTCGAGGGTGTGGACGTGGCTGAACCTATCCGTGAAGTCGTCAGCCTGGTAGTCACTGTAGAAACCACACAGACCATTCAGACCATCAGTGAGGCTAGGGTGTGCCCATACGTCCAGGCGGTAGGGGCAACTCATCACCTGGGAAGAGAGGTTGGCAAATGGAATATGTGATTAACTCCTTCATTACCGGTGACATATTTTGTATTTTATTTGAGCTACATGTACACGAGTTTATGAAGCTTAGGAAAGATACATGGTAGCAAAAAGGATTAATTGAAATGTTTGTAGCCTGTTAATGGGTAGAAGTCGTACATAAGCTTAATAAAATTGTCTAATAGTTGCCAGAATATCATGGAATAGACGTCGCCGGTACAGAAGAGGTCGAAATTTACATTCGAGATGGGTCTGTCCTCAGGGAATCGTAATTTTAGTGGGATTAAAAAATGAGTGAAGCAGCGAACACCATGTTTATTTTCATATTTTCAGACGTTTCGACATTTTGATGATATTAAGAATATATCGAAACATCTGAAAATATGAAAATGAAGATGTTTGATGCCTCACTCATTGTTTTATCTCTACTGAGTTTACATTCTTAATACTATCTTGTGAAACGCTCGTCCAGGAAATATCGACAACTTATTGGCTTGAAGCGTCTTATAATCGCCAAACCAATTAGGTGCAATGTCTTATGAATATTCTCCAAACTAATAACAGGGAGGATCTTAATAGACCCGCCCTGCTCCAAATGGGGTTAAGCCCCATGTTATTAAACGAGATATTGGTTCAGAGGCATTTGTAAATCCTATCAACTGTAGCATCCATAAGCAATATTTGCATTGCTCTGTATTGCATATGTGATGATTCAAATTTGCTCCACTGAATTTAAGAATCCCACACGTTGCACTTTTTCATCCGGGTTTAATTACGAATGTCCAATGGTTCCAAGCTTACATCTTTCTCTTAAAGAGTTCCCTCTATGTCTAACTCCCAAGCTCTACATCTGACAGGCTCACGTCCATCTTCCTCTTCCTTGCTTCTTTTCAGCCTATCTCCTCATGCCTTTCCTTGCTACTCACCACTCAATAGCCGCTGCTTGATCTCAGTCGGACTGTTCACTCAAGGACGTAAATCTTGGCCTATGGTTTCGAAGCTATCCCGAACTTAATTGAATCTTCTCATTAGTTCTTTAACTCATATTTACATTTAAGAGGTTTGTTTTGCTGTTCGAAGGATTACGTTGGGACAACATTTATGTCTTAGAGTGTATCCTTGTCTCTGCCTTACCGCTATCCTGGAAGAGCCCATTAGAACAACACAGCCTTGGTACTGGAAGGCCAGGACTGGATGGTAGATGTCACAATCGGGGAAGGCCACCTGGTGCACCCCAGTTGCCGGCACCACAAAGCTGTTGCCGTTCACACCGAGCTGATGGTGAATTGCCATAGGATTAGTCATATGCTAAGATCTACTGTGGACAACGTTGGCATTCTGTTTTATCGGAATATGTATAAGTTTAAAATGAGGTATTCATTATCAATAATGGCTTAGACACAAACAGAATTGTTTGCATTCCCTACACATCTGCACATTTTATCTTTGCAAAATTTCAATATAATTTCATTTAACAAAAGGAAAGCCATCAGTGAAACGATTTGAGCAAGTCGTAGCCAGACTCACAGTGAAGACCGAGTCAGCGTGTAGAGTGATCACTGTGTTAGGGTTGTCCTTGAAGGTGGACTCATCTAGACAAGAAGCGCCCCCAAAACACGGCTCAAAGTCGCTGTACACGGCCACCTCAGGGTAATAGGTCCAGTCCTCCATTTGGTGGCTACGCTGTGCACTTCTATTAGTGTAGTAGGTGGGGTACATATTGAACTGGAAGGAAAGAGGAATTAGAATGAGAGTCATACAATGTATTCACACAACCATGTCGCACCAAAGCTATATGGATTTATCTTCACTAAGCCTTACTATGCAATACGAGTGTGGCAAAAATAAAGATCACAAACATTCTTTTGATAATCTGTGGACCTCAGAAGAGTTACAGGTTACAGAAAATCTTGACAGAATTCCTTACGTCTTTGGTCTGAGTGAGGGTATGGTTGCAGGTTCCGTGGAAGTCGTACTTGTGACCATCGAATGTCTTAATGTGAGGATCAGTGTGCACAAAACAGTGGCCACCTGGGGGTAAAGACAGAGTACATTAAACTGAAGAAAAAATTATTATGTCCATGGAATTTTACCATGTGAATGAGTCGGTTATTTGGAAAACAAAATAAATGTCATGTGTGCAGTATAAATTCTATTTAGAATATTAACAATCTACTAAAACAATGAAGCAACTTGGTTGAGCCCGAGAACTTTCAGTCTTCTACTGTACTTCTCTCTTCTCAGTTTGTTCTTCCTCTGTTCAATTACTCTTCTCTCCAACTTTACTCCAGCCATCTGGTCTGGTCTGACTCTACAAGGCAAGGGACTGGAGTTTTCGCAGAGAGGCTCCAGTCCTGACGTTATTCCTGACTTACAGTGTGCTGGTTTATTAATCGAATAGGGTTGATAACCTCTGAAGTCCTATTTTAACTAATTACTCTACAAGGGACTGAAGTTTTCGAAAAGGAGCTCCAGTTCTGACGTTATTCTTGACTTCCAGTGTGCTAGCTAATAATCCAGTAGGGTTGATAGCCTCTGAAGTTCTATTTTATTCAGGTGCATTGGGGTTTGTAATTGATGAGTAATGTTAAGAACGGGGTGTTATTTAACTAACTAAAGTATTAATGTATATCCTGTTGGTTATAGGGTATCAGTATCGGCTTACTCACAGCAGTCGTCGACACATCCGGTGTTGATCCAGGAGCTGTTCTGACACAACAACTTCCAGCAGAACCCTGGTAGCACCGTCCCCTCTGCATACATGGTGCCGTTAAACTCACAGCCTGGAGATGATTACATATACGTACATTAGGTACACACATAAAATATTTATATATACTGTATACACTAAAATAAACTCATATACATATAAACCTACTTGCTTATAGTATTATAATGTGTTGTATTACTATTCAAAGTGAGTGGGATTACTTATAATTTTCCCAGCTGTACTCACATCCATGGTCGCCGATCTGGTTGAAATACTGCCTGGTGATATTACCGTTCTCACACTTTAGCTGCAGACAACATTCTGGCATACTGTCCACCACCTCCTCGTGCTCGTACCAATCGTAAATGCCATAGGAGCAGCCCTCGTGGTAGTATTGTCGGCCATCAGGCTTTGGTGGCTCCTCCCCTTTGGCACGATCCACTGGTGACATTATAGTGTATATGAGTGAAGAGGCATGGAGTTAGAGGTGGATATTTTTATTATTGTTGTTATCATAGTTATAATTATTGTGGTGCCAAATTTCCCAGCCCATTCCCCAAGTGTTGTAAAGCGTGAGTTTTTGTTTGATGCATTAAGTAGAGGAGAGGCGTGGCTTTGCAAACCCCGCAGCCAATCTGCGCGCGGAATTTCCTGTAAGTAGGCAGGAGTTCTACCAGCCGCCTAGCTCTGCCCAGCACCGCGCTGATTGGTCGGTTGCATACTCACAGCCTCACAACTGTCCTACACTCCGTATCCCGTCAATAACGAGATTATTTCCTTTGGGCAAACCTCTTACTCACCAGAGCCCGTAGAAAATAAGGAAAGTCCACTGCTGGGACACTATTATGAAGAGAGGAAGCTAATTAAACAAGATGAAGTGGAGCAAAGTAGCCGCCCGGCTCAACCAATCAGCGCACTCGCTGAAGTGACGGGCGGGTATATATATAGGGGGCGAAGCGTTACCTTCTCTGGGACCTCCTGTTTTCACCAAACATGTCTGCCGCTTGCCCTATCATAAACCACCATATTTACTATCGTGGACCGGTAAAGTGGTTCAATGTGCAGAGAGGTTATGGTTTTATCACCTGTGGAGATGATGATTTCTTCATACACAGAGACATCAACAAACCCAACCCAGATCACAAAATAGCATCACTGGGAGAAGGAGAGGAGGTAATCTTCTACCTCAAGATCGGGAAAAAGGGAACAGAGGAAGCAATGGGTGTACGAGCCGTCTACGACAAACCTGTGATAGGCTCAAAACACGCACCCAGGAAGCAGCAAGGAACAACAATCCCCAAAACAACATCTAGCAACAAGATCGACATCATCACTATTGTAGTGCAAACTGCAATAGCGCTTGCTGGGGAGGACAGAAGCCGAATAGCTGTGCTTCTACCTGCTCTTCTGAAGGCCAACAAACTTCCAACTATCATCATCCCTCCAGATCTCCTTGCTCGAACAACAACCGAGAAGCCGCCCAAAAAGAAGCCTTCCAACAACCCGAAGACTCAACCAGCTGGGCCAACATCAGCAAAGACGAAAGGTGCTCCCAAGCAGCAGTCCAAGCTTCCACAACCACCGAACCTGCACAAGAGGAAAGCGGAGGAGCTTACAACAACTCCTCCAGCACCACCAACAACTCCAACTCCAACAACATCTCGGACCACCTCAAACCTCCAGCCTGACACCATCGCTAAGCCTCTACCATCTCTGCCTCTACCATCTATGCCAATGGTCTTCGACGAGCCTGTGGGATTAACCAAGCAACAACAACAGCGAATGGCACAAATGCTCAAAAACCTCAGCCGACAATAGCAAGGTGGTTAGCCCACCATCTTTCATCTCTCCAACTCTTCATACTCACCACTTTACCTTCAACTTCAACCTCTACTTTCTACACTTGTGGGGACTCTACCTCACATCCAGTTCCAGTTCCAGTGCCAGACTTCGGGACGGCACGAGCCTGTCAATATCATCTCTCTGGGTGCTACCTCCCCTTGCACCCCGTCCCTACAGTCAATATCATCTCTCTGGGTGCTACCTCCCCTTGCACCCCGTCCCTACAGTCATAACTGGGATTAGCGGAATAAAGCGAGAACAGCAAAGAGAAGACTACGAACAGAGGCTACTGCAAAAGTCAAAGAGCTGAATCGCCCAATCTCCATACGCTCAGCTACACCTGCAGTATCCCCGGGCCTGTTCACACGTTGCATATCTACACCATCGCTCCCAGAAACTACATGGGGTGGGAGGAATCCTGACCGGAGAAGACGAGCTAGTGTGATTTTGGTGACCAGCGTAAGTCAGGAAGAAAAACTAATACAAGCTTGGGGAACCGGGGAAAAAGAACAGAGGAGAGCAATAGTTTTTTAAATGGGACCTCTTAATGATTACGAAGAGAGAGAAATATATTGACCTGGCTGTGTGCCATTAAAAATTGATGTTGCTTATAATTAGGTGAGCCCCATTAAAAGACACCAATGGACAAATAATGAAATAACAATTATGAGTTTTGGTTCAGCTTTCATTTATTAGTAAAGTGAACTAATTTTAGCTAGGTGCTAGGTTAAGTTCGGCTATGTCAATTGTGGGAATTAGTGCAATGGGAAAAAAGTCATAACCGCAGAGGTTTAGTTGATTAAATTTTAGATACAGACACAAGGCAATCAGGGACGTTTGTCCTGCCAAATGGTAGAAATATTATCTCTATTACACTAGTCGTTTGTGGTTTATAGATGTTAATGATGAAAAGAGTTTTGACCTACCTACTTGGAATAGGGTATAGGCTAGGTACTCACGTTTCTTCTTGGCGTCAACTGAGTGTATGGAACCGATGAGGGCCACCACCAACAGTACCACCCATCCCACCCGCAGGCCAGACATCTTCAAGCAAACAATCTGTAAAGAAATGGGAGTGCTTTAAGGTGGAGTTGATTTGTTTTCTGGATACCCTTCTCCCTCGTGTTTCGCCCCATTAGTTTTGAGATTTTAAGACGTTCGGCACATTAGTTTCGCGATTTTAACACCTTTCACCCCATTTTGTTGTCAACTTTAAGACCTTTCGTCCCATTTAGGTGTCGGTTTTTTTTTCTAGCGAGCAATGGAATTCTACCGAAAAATTTACAAATATGTATTGAAGGGGGATCCTGGGGTTATTTTTTAAAGCTTGATGAAGATCTAGGGAGGAAACTAAAAAAAATAAGAAATCAATGAAAAAATCTACCAAAAAAATTAACCATCCACCTTTAATGTTAAGGGCATATTTATATGAATTAGTTATATATCCTCAAATAGGCCTTTATTATGACAACGTGAAGCCAAACGCTGTTATATAAATGGCCCATCCTCAAATGGGCCTTTTTTGTTTGAAGGAAGTCTGGTGTTTTAAGACGTTTTACCCCAATACTTTGGCGATTATGAGATGTTTCACCCCATTCAGGTGCCGATTTGTTTTTCCTGGGCGAGCGATAGCAAACCTGTAACATAAAAAAAATAAAAAATTCTGTCGAAAAATGTACAAGTTGAGCTTGAAGGGGATTTGAGTGGGCATTTTTTAATATGAAGGAAGTCTGGGCCGGTGTTTTTGTTAGCCTAAGGGACAAACTAGAAAACATTGCTCGAAAATGGCTAAGGAAAACAAATTCCTCAATACTAATAATGTGCTCTTCTTACCAAAAGAGAAACAGGTACGGTGATATCGGATAATGTGGTGAGACTCGAGTGGGTTCTGTGGGGGCTCGGCTTTATGTCTTTTTATATATATAAATATATATAAATATATATATATATAAATATATATAAATATATTTAAATATATATAAATATATATATATATAAATATATAATATCTGTCAACAAAATATACAAATTTAGCTTGCAGGGGATCTGTGTTGGCCTTATATTTTTAGTTTGAATGAAGTCTGGGAAAGAGTTTTTGTTAGCCTAGACACAAACTACAAAACATTTCTCGAAAATGGCAAAAGCAAGGTCAATTCTCAATAACAGTAAAGTGCTCTTCTTACCAAAGGAGAAACAGGTACGGTGATATCGGATTCTGTGTGACGAGACTCGGGCGGGTTCTGTGGGTCTTCAGCGTTGTGTTCTTAGGTATATATGGGCTCACCCCCCCCCTCCCCTCCTACCCTCCCACACACACACACACAAACACACACACACACACACACACACACACACACACACACACACACACAAACACCTGTTGCTGTTACATCGATCACTATAATACCTGTGTCACACGAGCGATTCTTCCGGCAAGGTTTAACCCCTTCTGTACCGGCGACACCATGGTTTTATTTTGGTCTAGCTATGTTTAGACGATTTTGTGAAGCATAAGAGGGATCGGTGGTATTAAAAAGGAAACTAGGAAATAAAGGAATAAATGTATTAATAGAAAAAACGAAAACAAAAACGGCCCATCTCCCCTTAAGGGGAGATTTCCACTTGAGGGACTTTTTTCTTGACTCCTTTCTCCCTCATGTCTAGCCCCCTTGCTTTTGAGATTTTAAGACGTTCGCCCCATTAGTTTGTCGATTTTAAGAATTTACGCCCCATTCTGGTAATTTTAAGATCTTTCGTGCCATTTAGGTGTCGATTTTATCCTGGCGAGCGATAGCGAGCCTGTAATTTAAGAGGCCTTCGGCCGGGAAATTTTTCTACCGAAAAATGTACAAATTTATCTTGAAAGGGGGTCAAGGGGATGACATTTTTAGATTGCTGGAGGAGTAGGAAACAAACTAAAAACCTCCCCTTAATGGCTGGAGTGTGCGAGAGACCCTATATTAACAGAGATCGACCAACTTCCACCATTTTTCTAGCGAAAAATGTACACATTTATCTCGAAGGGGGGGGGGGGGGGGGATCTTTGGGGTGTTTTATAGAGCTTGATGGAGGTCCTGGGTGGAAACTACAAATAACAAATACAAATAAATACAAATCTACCCTTAAAGTGTGTTGCATTGTCCGTTGCATGATGCTTGGTTGTCCTATGTAGTGAATCGTGTTAAGGGGAGGTTTTTAGTTTGTTTCCTACTCTTCCCGCAATCTTAAAATGTCACCCCCTTGACCCCCTTTCAAGATAAATTTGTACATTTTTCGGTAGAAAAATGTCCCGGCCAAAGGCCGGTTCCTCTTAAATTACAGGCTCGCTATCGCTCGCCAGGATAAAATCGACACCTGAATGGCACGAAAGGTCTTAATATAGGGTGAAAGTTCTTAAAATCGCTAAACTAATGGGGCGAACGTTTTATAATATCAAAAGCAATGGGGCTAAACATGAGGGAGAAAGGGGTCAAGAAAAAAATCCCTCAAGTGGAGATCTCCCCTTAATATATCTGAAGTCGTGAATTTGTTGTGTGTGTGTGTGTCCCCCTCCCCCACGGAGGGGGAGAGTAAGATTGAGAGTGGATAGAGAGAGAGAGAGAGAGAGAGAGAGAGAGAGAGGAAAAAGTGTGACTGAAAGTGATATATTTTTCATAGATTAACATAGATACGCTGACTACACAGACCTCACGATCCAAGTGTTTTGGGAAGAGAGGCAGTAGTAAGGGATAAGGTGTCAAACCGGAGCCTTTTTTTTTGGGGGGGGGGGGGGGGGAGGGGAGACTTCAATGAATATGGACAGAAATACAAGACCATTAATATGAAATTGCATTGTTTTTGGCCATTTCGTCATTTTTCAAGACATAAATTGAACTATAAACTACAATTTAATATTTATATATAAAATTATTTGGTTACAGAAAGAGAATGCGATTTTTTTTTTTTTTTTTTTTTTTTCAAAATGAGTGTATCTATTTTTGTATTGATTCATTATTTATCTTTTTTTTATTTCATAGTGTTGTTTTGGTAAATATTCAATGCGTCATTTCCACATAGATATTTTGATAAGTTCTTTTGTCTTTATATTATGCGGCAGTGTCAAAGTGAGATAGGACAGGTGACAGATATTAGTTTATGGTCGGAGGTGCCCAAAGGAGAGAACAGATTTACAGTGTAAGCAGAAGGGTTAGAGGGCAGAAATAAGTCAACAATGATGGGCCGATCTCCGAAGCGATCCGGGATACAGGTGGGTTGCTGAACTAACGGCTCTAGGTCGTTTAAGGGAGCCCACCTCGCTTGACGATATGTCCGTCAATTTTTTTCGAGCAATTGGTGGCTTCAGTATATAAATTTCATAAGAATTAAACTACCTAACATAATCCACCCTCGATCTAGTTTCCAATTCCAATGCGAAAGAGTCTCAAAATAATACTAGGAAAATCTTGCTCATCCAAAAATAATACTAGGAAAATCTTGCTCATCCAAAAATAGTACTAGGAAAATCTTGCTCATCCAAAAATAATACTAGGAAAATCTTGCTCATCCAAAAATAGCACTAGGAAAATCTTGCTCATCCAAAATAATACTAGGAAAATCTTGCTCATCCAAAATAATACTAGGAAAATCTTGCTCATCCAAAAATAATACTAGGAAAATCTTGCTCATCCAAAAATAATACTAGGAAAATCTTGTTCATCCAAAATAATACTAGGAAAATCTTGCTCATCCAAAAATAATACTAGGAAAATCTTGCTCATCCAAAAATAATACTAGGAAAATCTTGCTCATCCAAAAATAATACTAGGAAAATCTTGTTCATCCAAAATAATACTAGGAAAATCTTGTTCATCCAAAATAATACTAGGAAAATCTTGCTCATCCAAAATAATACTAGGAAAATCTTGCTCATCCAAAATAATACTAGGAAAATCTTGCTCATCCAAAAATAATACTAGGAAAATCTTGCTCATCCAAAAATAGCACTAGGAAAATCTTGCTCATCCAAAATAATACTAGGAAAATCTTGCTCATCCAAAAATAATACTAGGACAATCTTGCTCATCCAAAAATAATACTAGGAAAATCTTGCTCATCCAAAAATAGCACTAGGAAAATCTTGCTCATCCAAAATTGCCGTAAATGTGTTCGTGTTTGATACCAAAGATATAATTATTCTGCTGTTATTTATGTAAAACAAATGACCGGAATTAGTCACTTGTATTTGGACTATATCAGTCAGTGTATGTGCATATGTTCCTGTATTAAGGGGAGATCTCCACTTGAGGGATTTTTTTCTTGACCCCCTTTCTCCCTCATGTCTAGCCCCATTGCTTTTGAAATTTTAAGACGTTTGCCCCATTAGTTTGGTGATTTTAAGAATTTCCGCCCCATTCTGTCAATTTTAAGACCTTTCGTGCCATTTAGGTGTCGATTTTATCCAGGCGAGCGATAGCGAGCCTGTAATTTAAGAGTAATCGGCCTTCGGCCGGGACATTTTTCTACCGAAAAATGTACAAATTTATCTTGAAAGGGGTCAAGGGGGTGAAATTTTAAGATTGCTGGAGGAGTAGGAAACAAACTAGAAACCTCCCCTTAAGTGAAAATATATTACCTCAAATTATCCTCCATCGGCCTTTGAACTAATTACGGTAATATGTGAGATGTAGCGCCGTGTGAGGGAAGTGACGGCCACGGATTAGATACGATTAACTACAGTCCGTCTGATAGTAAATTGCCATGTCTCTATCTCGATTTTGTTAGGTATTATGAATATTTTGTAGTGAAATATGTTGTTAGTTTAGCAAACGTGACCTTGATACGACCTAGTTTCATGGACTTCAAAGGATTCAGTTGATCATCAGCTGGAAAAAGAAAAAGAAACTATAGGGATCCAATTTGAATATGTATTGGTTTTCAGTGTGTTCCTTACAACTCCATCAAACTTTAAATTACACCCCGTAGACCTCCTTTCAAGATTAATTTGTACATTTTTCGGTAGAAAAATGTCCCGGCTAAAGGCCGATTCCTCTTAAATTACAGGCTCGCTATCGCTCGCCAGGAAAAAATTGACACTTAAATGACAGGAAAGATCTTTAAAAATGACAGAAATGGGGCGAAAGTTCTTAAAATCGACAAACTAATGGTGCGAACGTCTTAAAATCTCAAAAGCAATGGGACTAAACATGAGGGAGAAAGGGGTCCGAAAAAATCCTTCCAGTGGATATCTCCCCTTAAGGTCAATGAGGAATAGTTTGTCTCTTTGGTGTGTTGGTTACAGGGACGTGTGTGTGTGTGTGTGTGTGTGTGTGTGTGTGTGTGTGTGTGTGTGTGTGTGTGTGTGTGTGCGTGTGTGTGTGTGTGTGTGTGTGTTACTCAGTTACTCAGTTACTTGTTCGTCAAGGGGAATCCACGCAATGCGAGCTAAGCTCATTATTATCGCGCCTCCTTAACTGGGAATGTATTGCGTGAAATGCATGTTAAGTGTTTTATGTACTGTTGAAATGGCTGTGGATGTGTGTGTAGTCTGTATTTAGCCAATTGGCGACATCTGAAACGAAGGCTTAGGGTGGATCTGTATGGTACCATTCTCACTATAGACGGTACCGTCTCGCCCGAAGGCTTAGGTAGCCATCAGCTTAGGTGAACCATATGATACCCATCTCGCCTTGTACCATTTTTGCCAACCTCAGATGGGACGTCACAACGTCGTCCACTTATTCCAGGTACCTATTTACAGCTAGGTGAACTGAGGCTAACACATGAAAGGAGACAAGCCCAATTTGTCTCCGCCCGGCCGGGGATTGAACCCCCGACCCCTCGTGTGTGAGACGAGAGCTCTACCTACTAGGCTACGGGCTGTGTGTGGCTGTGTGTAGCTCTACCTACTAGGCTACGGGCTGTGTGTGTGTGTGTGTGTGTGTGCGTGTGTGTGTGTGTGTGTGCTTTCTAAATGGATCTATCTATCTATCTATTGCCGGACGTCTTACTTCCCTTAATGAGGGTGGCCATAAACAGAATGCCCCCAAGCGGATCTATCCCTGCAAGAGGGTCAACCCGAGCCAGTTTACT
>CM064504.1:11766472-11771472 GCA_032716605.1 Paralithodes platypus
CACAGTAACTTCCTAGTCCTGCCACGTTAGTAGCAGGGCAGTAGTTCCCTTTCCAATGTTCCCTTACCCACTCTAAACCACTGTTTGGACACTTGATCCTCAGTGTTTTGGAGGACAAGCAGGCTAGAAGGGTCACTAGATCTGTTGTTGCTTGATTTCCTTTGTACTCCTTTGTACTCACACACTCTCTCTCTCTCTCTCTCCCTTCTTATTTGCTATCCTTTCCTTCAACTTTCCCTTTCTATCGGATATGCCATCTCTACTAGAATTAAGTCCTGACCACCTTGTTTGGATCGTAAGGTCTGTGTGGCCAGTGTATATATGTAAATATATGTAAATCTCTCTCTCTCTCCCCCCCCCCCGGCTATTCAGACCTCGATTAATAATAATAATAATAATAATAATAATAATAATATTTATTCAGTTAGCATTTTACAATGTTGGTACCACATAATATGTTACAAATATGACATGTACCAGCTTTGCATAATTCCAACTAAGGATAGCCCAATAAGGCCGTTAGGCGTATTTCCATTGGGGTCCTTGTGGGATTAGGTTAGCTGGGGAAAAAGGGGAGGATAAAATAAGTAGATACTTTAGAGAAAGTATTTCTAGGGGGTTATATTAAGATACCTTACATTCTGTAGTTGGACTGGTCAAAATATTTCAGTAATCATTACAGTTTGTTTTGCCTATCTCTTATGTCGTATTTAGTAGTAGACATAAGCTTGGTGCTCCTTTCTCGCAGCTGTCCGGTTCAGGTGCTTCTTCAAGCTACGTCTGAAGGAATATAGTGTTCTCTTTTCACAGACTGACTGATTACCGCATATATGAATTTTAGAGATGTGTTATGAAACGGCATTTATCGGAATAGCGGTAAGTGGGTCGACATTGTCGCTTTTTAAGGGGAGGCAGTTGCTTTTTCGAGTCCTCCTCCTCCCTCATGTTTAGCCCCATTAGTTATGAGATTTCAAGACATTCGCCCCATTATTTTGGCGATTTTCAGACCTTTTGCCCCATTTCTTTGCCAATTTTTAGACCTTTCTTGCCATTTAGGTGTCGATTTTTTTCCTAGCGAGAGATAACGAGCCTGTATTTGAAGAGGAACCAGCCTTCGGCCGGGAAATTTTTCTACCGAAAAGTGTACACATTTATATCGAAGGGGGGGGGGGGGTGTCTTGTGGGTGATTTTTAAAGTTTGATAGAGGTTTAAAAAACAAACTAAACCCCCTCCTTAAACCATTGAGCCGAACCAGTAAATTATGCTGCACAATACCGTCTGAGCTCCCTTAATTGATCTCGTGACAGGTAAATATTTCATGTTTTCCGGGAATAAAGTTAATTACAGCAACATTAATAATGATAATAATAATAATAATAATAATAATAATAATAATAATAATAAGAATTACAATAATGATAATAATAATAATATAAATATTATTAATATCAATATTAATAGATCGTGCCATTTTTGTGTCGATTATTTCCTGGCGGGGCGAGCCAGTAATTTAGGAGAAACAGGCCTTTGACTAGGACATTTTTCCATCGAAAATTGTACACATTTATCTCTCAGAAGCCTAGCAACCAAACTAAAACCCTCACCTTAAGTGAAGGTTTGTTTTTATGTGTTAATTTATATATGTTTTTATTATTTTCTTTAGTTTGCTCCCAAGATCTCCATCAAGCTTAAATAATACCTCCTTGAGATAAATGTGTACATTATTAAGTAGAAATATATCCCGGCCGAAGGCTGGTTCCTCCAAAATTACAGGTTCGCAATCGCTCGCCAGGAAAAAATCGACACCTAAATGGCACAAAAGGTCTTAAAATCACTAAATTAATAAAGCGAGCGTCCTACAATCTCAAAACGAATTGGGCTATGTATGGATTTTGCTCAATTTTCTATCACAAGTACATTTTCACCCGCTGAATCCAATGGCACAAACAAAATTAAAATCGGACCATTACTTTAGGATTTCGATTTTGATTCGACCTCCAGAAACGCCCGAAATGAGCACTTTTTCAACATTAAAAGTCTTCTGTAGCCCAAACTAAGAGTCCAAATTAATTCTACTTGGTGCCATTCGATTTATCTCGCCCAACACCTTCCAAACATGGTCGTAGATTCCATTTTCGAAAAGCCATTCGCCCAGAATCAAACATTATTATTATTTTTTTAAACACCTGGGTCCAGGCGAAGCCGAGTACCTTGGCAGGTCATGTTCAAATGTTGTGTTTTCAAGGGTATACTATATATGGATTGCTCTCGTCGTTGCAAAGCCAATGGTATATTTTTGTATTTATTAAGACAATTTTTAGGCCCAATAAACCTATTTTATATTTTTATTTGTGTTTTTGTTTTCAAGGGTATGTGTGGATTCATCTTCTCGTTGCGATTCCAACGGTATATATTTTTTGTATTTATTTAGACCATTTTTAGGCCCAATTGACCTATTTTTAATGTTGATTTTTGTTTATGTTGAATATTGTGTTTCCAAGGGTATATATAGATTCGTCTCGTTGTTCCAACGGTATATAAATTCTTAGATTTAGACCATTGTGTAGGCCCAATAGGCCTAATTTGGATTATGAAAACTTCTAAATCACCCATAGACGTGTTATTTATGTATGGATTTTGCTCAGTTTTCTACCACAAGTAAATTTTCACCCGCTGCATCTAATGGCACACACAACATTCAAACCGGACCATTATTTGGTTACATTTTAGCCTATAAATATCCAAGAGCGCTGATTAGCTGATCCGATCCTGCGTCACTGGAAGGCTGACCAATGGGAGAGCATGGTTTTACTGAGAGAGAGAGAGAGAGAGAGAGAGAGAGAGAGAGAGAGAGAGAGAGAGTGTGAGTGAGTGTGTGTGTGAGAGACAGAGTGAGTGAGTGAGAGCTACGTAGAGTTACATAGATACACAGGCTGCACAGACCTTGCAGTCCCTACTAGGCAGTCCGGACTAAATTATAAAACAAATTGCTACAAAGTGGAAAGTAAGGATAGCAAAGCAAAAGGCTCTCTCCCCACCCACCACGAGAGAGAGATAGAGAGAGGGAGAGAGAGTGAGAGTGGGTAAGTGAGTGAGTGAGAGAGAGAGAGAGAGAGAGAGAGAGAGAGAGAGAGAGAGAGAGAGAGAGAGAGAGAGAAAGAGAGAGAGAGAGAGAGATCCAGGTTCCAAATCGCTTACATTATGAGGGTTTTAGGAAAATGTCCTCACCATTTCAATAATCTTTTAGAGCGAGTCTAAAAGCATTCACGTACACACACACACACACACACTGATACTGACACACACACACACACTCACATACTGATACTGACACACACACACACACTCATACACTCACACAGACACACGCGCACACACACATACACCCCACCCCCCCCCCCACACACACACATACACCCCCCCCCCCCCCCCCTACACACACACACACACACACTCATACAGACACACGCGCACACACACATACACCCCACCCCCACACACACACACATACACCCCCCCCCCCCCTACACACACACACACACACACTCACACAGACACACGCGCACACACACATACACCCCACCCCCACACACACACATACACCCCCCTACACACACACACACACACACACACACACATATGCTAGTTTGCCACATTCATACGGCTCGAAAAATAAATATGGGGGAAATAGTTTAGTCCACCCTTGCTGAATACTCCCTTTGATTCTCGTAAAACTAATAAATATTGTGACATGTTGGATTGGGTAATGAAAAACTCATACAGGTACTAAATAACCTCTCATTACAATTGTCTGTAGTATATATATATATATATATAGGAGGATTAAACAAAACAACTGAATGGGGTGAAGTGTTTTATTATGGCCAAACTAATGGGTTGCAACTTCTTAACATCTCCAAACTAATGGAGCGAAGCAGGGGAGGTAGCACAAAGCCCCCCCTCGGAACAAATAGGGTTAAAATAGATAGGAACATGGTATTTAAGTGTCCATATTGCTATGGCCATATGAAGGTTTATTGATGGTAATAAACACATCTACTATAAAGCCGGAGTCACACGAGCCCTTTTTCGAGCAATTATTACGGGCAATTGTGGTCAGGAAGCTTTAAAAATTACACTTTATCAAAATTCAGCCGCTTAACATAATCTACCTTCAGCCTAGTTACCGATACCAGTGCGAAAATGTCCTGAAATATAATACGAGAAAAACTTGCTCATGGAAAATTGACGGAAAAATCGCTCGTGTGACAGCGGCTTAAGGATAGAAAGAAAATCACTATACTCGGTTTTAATTCAGCTGATGGTAAATTGAACGCTTGCGAGTTTCAGGCTATAAGGAAGTTGGAGTTTTTTACATTGATATTTAGCAGAATTACCAGCTAAAATGCGGGCGTATTACATATATAAATACATACAACTAAATGCGGGCGTATTACATATATAAATACATACAACTAAATGCGGGCGTATTACATATATAAATACATACAACTAAATGCGGGCGTATTACATATATAAATACATTCAACTAAATTCAACATACGTATTACATATATAAATACATACAACTAAATTCAACATACGTATTACACATATAAATACATACAACTAAATTCAACATACGTATTACACATATAAATACATACAACTAAATTCAACATACGTATTACATATATAAATACATACAACTAAATTCAACATACGTATTACATATATTAATACATACAACTAAATTCAACATACGTATTACATATATAAATACATACAACTAAATTCAACATACGTATTACATATATAAATACATTCAACTAAATTCAACATACGTATTACATATATAAATACATACAACTAAATTCAACATACGTATTACATATATAAATACATTCAACTAAATTCAACATACGTATTACACATAAATACATACAACTAAATTCAACATACGTATTACATATATAAATACATACAACTAAATTCAACA